>VXAU01001760.1:1322-117687 GCA_013399695.1 Formicarius rufipectus | reverse complement strand
TACACAAACAAACAAACAAACAAACAAACCCAAAAAACCCCAAACAACCCCCCCCCAAAAAAAAAAATAAACCAAAAAAAAACAAGGAGAGAACCACAGACCATCCTTCTCTTCAAAATGGTAAGGAGCAATCACTACCAGTGAAAGTTAAATTCCTTACTGGAAATCACTACCTATTCATTGGGTGGATATATCCAGGGATTATGAACATCCAGCCCTGGGGGGCCAATGGAAGTAAAAATTCTTGTAAGGATCTCAAACTACATACATGTTGGCAAACACTGACTTCTAGCAAGGTGTAAAAAATAGACATTTCCCTTGCTGTAATTTAGTTCATATTTTGATGCAATGGAGACAATATTATTGATCTTGATTGAAACATAGTTTGACTATATGTGGATGACACAAATGTCAAATATCATGTGTCAGGCAATTTTCTTATGCTGGCCCTAGTAGTTCTCCACCATGTAAAACTAAACAAACATAAATGTTTGCATTTTAGAGAGAAAGCTTTCAAAAGGTATAAGAATGCAGCACCAGGAGGGATTTCATAGGTCATCAACTGTGCTTTCCACTTGCCTGATTAGGACTTTTTGTTCTTTTGGCTAGAATACCCTTTCAAAGCTATACCAGAACCTCACCTTTGGGTTAGGACTTTCTTTTACTCAATATTATTAATTATTAATCACATCCTCTTTACACCTCCTAAGCTCTGCAAGTTATAACCTTTGTCTCCTAATCAAGCTCTTCTTCTGACCATCTTAACTCAAAATGAATTTACTGCTTTTTAACACTGGGCAGTAGTTAAACAATATAGGTGAGATCTTGCAAAATTTTGTACCATAGCAGTAATGCCCTTTTTCTGGTGCTTGAAATTTTTTGACACTTCCAACAGATTTCTTGCATCCCAGCAATTTTCATAGCATTTGGTGACTTTTCCGTCTCCTGAAAATGTTTCCCACAGTATAGGAAGCAAATTGAACTTTCTGGCTGGACTTTTGCAATTTCAGAATGAAGGATGCAAGGTATCCAAAGATGCATCCAAAAAAATTGATGGGAAGTAGCTCTATAGAATAATTATTTAATCTAATTCCCAGAGCTACTCACAGCACATATGGAACTGAGCTTGAAATCACTGCCATAGCAATAACAAATAGTGTTATCATCTTCCAGACATCTGCAAAATGGTTGTTGGAGTTTTCAATGCATGAGCACCTAGAATCATTGGCAAAGCAACATCAGATTCACAGCCCTGCTGGGAAATAGTGCAAAAATGGAAGAACAATACCTCCTGGGAAGAGTTTTCAATGCCAACTACCTGGTTTTCTTGCCAGTCATGAATATAGTCATGAAGAAACCGCACTAACACACCTAGGCTGCAATTATCTATGAGTAAGAAATTTGATCCAACATAGCTAGAAGTAAAACCAACTCATGCTAAATAATCACTGTTGGCTGTTCGGCTGAGGGCACTTCTGTTTCAAAACACAGTTGAGTAGGGGGAACTTGTTTAGACAAAAGTCACTGAAGAAAATGATGAGATTATTCCAAATCCTGCACTTTTTGATCCCTTTTTCTACAAAACAAATATGCTAATGGTACTTTCTCTCCTTTCAGTCAGAGTGAGAAGCCAAGGAAGGAAACAGAAATGCTAAACTAAAGCGAAAATGCAGGGTTTTTTTGTAAAGCCAAAATTTTTAGCGAGGCCTGTTGTGATAGGATGAGGGGTAATGATTTTAAATTGAAGGAGGGTAAATTTAGATTGAAGTTCTTTACAATGAGGGTGGTAAAACACTGGGACAGGTTGCCCAGAGAGGTGGTAGATGTCCTCCTCTGGAAAAATTCAAGGTCATATTGGACAGGGCTATGAGCAATCTGTTCTAGCAGACGATGTCCCTTGCTTATTGCAGAGGTGTTGGACTAGATGACGTTTAAGGGTTCCTTCCAACCCGAACCACTTTATGATTCTATGAAAACAAGATCAGGACAAGATGGAAACCTTGTGAAGATGTCTACACTTGGGTATTTTTCAATTTCCTTTAGATAATGCAGAGTTTTCAGGTAAGAGGTGAAGAAACATTCAAAAATGTTTCTCTTCCTCTCTACCAAAATAATTTGTAAAATCCCACTTGTGCATGGTCAGAACACTCATAGATTTGTATACTTCAGCCTCTGTTGGTTCTTCTAATATGATGGAATACAGGAATACAGGTATACAGGAATGAAAATAACCACAAATGAATACAATAACTAGATTTTGGTCATTTAGGATAAATTGCCAGTTACAATGCATATGCTCAGTTAAAGAAACAGGCCAATGTGAAATGATATTTTTCTTTCCTTTTCCTTGCTCCTTTTCCCTTCNTCTTCCCTTCTCTTCGCTTCCCTTCCCTTCCCTTCCCTTCCCTTCCCTTCCCTTCCCTTCCCTTCCCATTCACACATAGTACAAATTGAAGGTGTTAGGACAGAGAACACTGTTCACATCATTCTGGTGCTAAGACTTAAATCTCCAGATTTTTCAACTCCCATTGGGCAAAAGCATGAAAGAGAAATAAATCTTTACAAGTTGACACAAGCACAGAGTGAGGAGAGGAACTAAAAATATGCTAGTGGTCTAATGCTGTCCATAAATCACTAGAAAAGAAGAGGATCTGTTGTCATATGCCTCAGGCATTGCTATAAAGTAGGTAGGGGAAAGAAAATCTATCCATAGGGTAAGTTATATACCATTTTTATAGTGTTTAAACTTATTTCTGGTTACAGAATTTTCTGAGTTGTGCATGCAAAAGATGAGAAGATGGGGACAGAAATAGAAAGGGTGAGGTAACAGTCATCTCTCAAGAAGAAAGAAGTGGCTTTCCAAATTTCATTAGAGTTTTGTGCATTGACCACAACATAGCCACACACATGAACAACACAGCCTAGAGCAACAGTGCTAAGTACTGATGTGCCCTATCAGACTCCATCTCTGAGTGCAGAATTGGTAACATCCAACTGTTCTCCTGCCACTCAGCCTGTCTTGGTGGGTTTCGATGCTTCTGAGTGGAATTCACAGGTAGCAGGAGTGAGATGAAGCAACTAAGTCAGTCAGTAGAGTGCCAATGAGAGAGAATATCTTTGATTTAAATATTATCCATATCCTTCATAGTTAGTGTTTCTGTAAAATGGGGATCTAAACTCCCAATCTCTACCTGGAGCAGGATGCAAATCATCATGCAGAGTTGGAGTACTGGTGGAGATCCACCATAACAGCCAAAAGTAATGTGAGATGGCCAGATATGATGTTTTTTTTCAAATTATCAGGGCTTTTTGTCCCAAATCAAACCAAATACCCAACTAATAAAGTTTAATAGTAGGCTACATCAAATAATAAGTTTTGGAAGAAGACAATGCTTTTGTTTTTTTTGTTTGTTTGTTTGTTTGTTTATTAAAGATCCTTTCTATGTAGCCAGGTTTTGCTACCAGACTAAGAAATCTCTTAAAAATGTAGATTGGCTGGGATGAAAAGTATTTTTTGCTGTTAAGCTACCTTGGGGAATAAAACCAAACAAAATAATATTTCAAAAGAAAATTAATACATTGAAATTAATTTTTTTTACAAACTGAAATAGATTTGATTATTTTGTCCTTTAAATAATCTTGCACCTGTTCTGCAGTTTGTTAAGTCAAAACATGGACAGAGATAAGATTCATTTGATTAAAAGCGTATTTTCACTTTAAATTTTCTTGCAACAGTCAATGGTTTCTGCACAGATTTACTTGAAATCGTTCCCTCTGTGTGAATATTTTTTTAAATACTGCTCCTCTCTTTCTTGTCAATGTAACAGCAGTGCTAAATAAACCCAATGAAAATGACACTTTAAAAGAGCTAAAAGTGTTTATGATAAACTCTCTGCTGGCTGCTAGAAAAACTCTCTATGATCAGTATCATACATAGGCTGTTACTGGAAAGTAGATAAACTGCTGAAGTGATACCATCTGGCATATCCTATGCTCCAAATAACAATTATCATCTGAATATATTGAAGGATAATCACATTGTTGACTTTTTTTCCTGTGGGGCTTTGTCTAAATTATTTTTTATTAAAAAATAACATAAAGCCCAATGGAATTTAACCTGTTGGATTTTTTTTTTTTTTGACCCATGTTAGGGACAGAAAACTACTGACTGATTACCAGAAAATATTATAAGACATTTCCCAAGTGTTGTTTTTTTTTTCTTTTTTTTTCTTTTTTTTTCTTTCTATCTGTTTTTGTAATTACTTTCCTGGCTGCTTATCTGTTTTGTAGCCCAGCAGTTGTATTTCATTCAAACCATGCTTGCATATTTTTCATATTGTTACATAATACCAAGATCCTGATTTGGAATGCATAGTTCCCTGTCTCCTGCGATAACTCTGTCTGCTTAACAGGGCAGATGCTGCCTACAAAAGGCACCAGCAGCAAAGTGAAACATCACTTCTTGGTTATTGCAATGTTTTACCTGTTCAGCAAGGGAAGAAGGGAGGAAACACACCCTGCTGCTGTTACCCTGCAGACTATAACTTTAAACCTAGGAGACAGGACACCAGGACAAGGTCTACAGGAAGTCATGTTCTGTGAGGGAAAATAGCTGAATTGAGAACCAGGTAAGCACTTGTTTATACATTGCACTCAGGAGTCCCTGGAAGAGACCTGCAGCTATTTAGGAAAAACAGAACGTGAAACCTGAAGGACACCTGGACAAGTGGAAGACTAAAGAACAAGAAGTCCAAGAACAGCCTAAAGCTAAGGCAGAAGATTTTTGATGCCAAAGAAGGAGCAATCTATTAAAAGAAACTTGAGAAAGATCATCATGGTCAGAACAAAGTGCTGTTTCTAACAAAAAGAAAATCATACTGATTTATGAAAAGTGAAGATTGATCTTTTTGTAGACACGTCTAGTTGCCATTCCTTTGCCTTTTACATTAAAATAACAAGGAGTCTGTTGAGTGATGACACCTTCTACTCCTTTCTAAAGCTCTGGTCAAAGCCAAAACCAAGTATTTGAAAACAGCTTCATCTTGCCCAAGGACTGGAAGGATCAGGCTTTGGCCAACCATTTTCTGGTACTCGTTCTCCATCTACTCTGAAACTTCAAGACTTTCTTGGGCTGTAGACTTTGTCATAAAAGCAATCTATGAGCACTAATGGGACAGCCTTTGTTTAAAAGTGAAATGGAAGTTGGTGCTGCTGGTTTTGGTGGCCAGTCTGTGAATTTCACAAGCACTTAGTTGACTAAAAGTACTTTACTTGCCTGTAATCTCAGTCACTAGTAGAGTGTATGCATTGTATTTGTGAGCTTCCTTCCACTTAAAACCTGAATTCCTAAAATTTTATGCCCTTCTGTCTACTGATTCCTTTCTAATACCTTTTGTACCTTGTAGTCCACTTCAACCAAACTCAAGAAACAGTGGAGGTTTCAGGAATGGCAAAATCTCTATGCTGGTTTTAGCTGGGTTAGTGTTAATTTTCTTCAAAGTCGATGGTGTGGGGCTGTGTTTTGGATTTGTGCTGAACACAATTGATAATGTAGAGGTGTTTTTGTTATTGCTGAGCAGGGCTTACACAAAGAAAGGGTCTTTTCTTCATTTTTTGCTGCCACAGTGGCAAGGGAGTTGGAGATGCATGGCAGGTTGGCAGGAGACACAGCCAGGACAGGTGACTCCAACTGACCAAAGGAATATTCCATATCATATGACATCATGCCTAACATATAAAGAGGTGGGGAAGAAAGAGGAAGGGGGGACTTTTGTAGCAACAGCATTTGTCTTCCTTAGTTACAGTTACATGCAATGAGGCCCTGCTCCCCTGGAGGTGGCTGAACACCTGCCTGCCCATGGGAAGCTGTGGACTAAGTCTTCGTTTTTCTTTGCTTGGGTGCATGACTTTTTGTTTTTCTGTTAAACTGTCTTTATCTCAAGCATGAATTTTATAGATTTTACCATTCCTGTTCTCTCCCCAATCCTGCTGGTGGGGGAATGAGCAAGCAGCTCCATGAGGCTTGGTTGCTAACTGGGGAAAAACCATGACAGTCTTACAAGATTTTTGTACTGGGCAGAAGAGAGATAGATGAAGTAATGCATCACTGAAGGAAAGACATTAATGTGAATTTGGCCACTATCTGTTATGTGGTGCGTCTTGCCACAGGACAGTGGATTGGTGCTGGTGGTCACAGCACCATGTGTGTTGGACTGGGGCTGGGGGAGGAAGGACGGAGCTTAGAAGGATGGAGACAAAGGAAAGGATCCGGAAATAAAGGAGGAATGCAGGGAAGTCATACATGATACTGAGGGGTTTCAAGGCCCTTCCTACTTAAAGACACAGAAAAAAAAATCAGCTATCAATAATTCCACCACACATAAATACCCTTAGTTTGAGAGTTTGTGGCATTGTGGGTTTGGTTTTGTTCTTTTTTATGCAATTAAGTGCATACATTGGAAATTCCTGTCTTCTCAGTTGCTTCTTTACTGTATGTGGGTTGTGGGCCCAACAAGTTGAACTTGTCTTCCTCCTGCTCAGAAGGCCAACGCACCCTGCTTTGCCTTTCACACAGTGTGCCAGAGACATCAGAAGCCACACATGCCTAGTCCCTTGGATGGGATATGCTACTCAAGGGTTTTTTGGGAGGAGGCATAAACACAAAATTATGTCCAGAAGGTACAAGCAGCTACCTCAGAGAAGAGACCAGGGAGTTAGGAGAAAATTTTGGATGCAGGGGGACTACCTTGTCCCCACCAAAGGAGGCTTTCTTCTGCCAGCACACCCTTCTATGTCTCCAAAGCTCCATGGTTACTCAATTTAAGGTAAAAATTGATAATGAATTTATCTAATTATAAAATAACTGCAGTGAAATTAGTAAGTGGAAGACCATCTCCCACACTAACAGCTGTTCTGCTGGGAGATAGGTTTTATTTAAGCTAAGTTGGAACATGTTGAAAAAGCTGCTGTGTCAAATGTACAGTTTATATATTGCTGCATAAGCCCACTTTGCTGAGGCTAACTTTATAAATCCGTGGTCAGTGTTTACTGAGCCATAATAAGACTACTGTAAATAATTAAAAGACTTCTTTGTTTCCCTTGTAGTGTGTTGTAGGCTTGGTTTACTGTTGTTGGGTGGCAAATTATAAGGATTTCCTAGGCTAGCTCATTTATTTTATTTGGCTATTGGGCCTTGTTGCCGCTTGGAAATTTCCTGATTTCAGTTGTATTCTCTGGGCTGCTTTTAGAGGCCTTTGAGCATAGGCAATCTGAAGGGAAAAACTGTGATGGTTTATAAAAGACTGTGGCTGTTAGCACAAGCCTCACACAGCAGCCCTGCTGTCACCCTTCAACTCCTGTCATCTGTCATCACCGGTCTCCCAACCCTTCATTCTCCTGACATCATGAAACAAAGGTGGCTAAAACAGTGATGCAGGAGACCAGGACATGAAAAGTAGAGACCATATACCAATAACAAGTTCACAAATCCTCGTGGTCCCACGATGAAAGCAACATCATCCTCCATAAAATACACATGGAGGAAAGACTGAGAAAGCCCATACAAGTGACCCAGGCTAGTGGCAGAGACCTGCAACAGAACAAATCACTGACACCAAATCTTCCTGGTCACTGGGTAAGTCCTTTTCCTCCTTATAGTGCAGTGGTGAGGAGATGGAGAAGGAGAGTTAGTAAGTGGAAATATCAGCAAATACGTTATCAATGGCAGGTGGATGGAATTTCTGATGGTAAAGACCTGAAGAGTTTTTTTAATGCCACCCATTTCAGAGAGAGTCCACATGGGAGATACTAAAGAATTGTCTGGGTGCAATTCTGTGCAATGTTCTCCAGGATGACCTGGTTGGGAGATTAGACCAGATGACCCAGTGTGGCACCTTTCAGCTTGGTCCATTTTATGATTGTGATTTCCAAAATTAGCTCAACAAGGCACAAGTATTGGTTTTGTCATTCACCAGAGGTAAAAATTCTGTAAGATGGTGCTTAATAATATGATACAAAGGATGACTTTTGCATTTTCCAGTCTAGAATGCCCCTCAGCCACACTGGTTCTATGTCAGAGATGCAAAAATGAAACATACACTTCCTCTTGTCTCCAAAGCCTGCTTTAGAAAACATCATTCAGGCCAAAGAACAGATGAGGCAATTCATCATGAATAAGTCTAAAACCAGCCTGATTTTGTTCAGTCTGTGTCCTTTCAGTTGTGACAGCTGATGGTGCCAGTTACTATGAACTGTGCCACTGTCTCTGTGCTACAGCTGTATTTTGCAGGCTGGAGTGCTGAACTGACTAACAGGTTTTGCTATTTGCCATGTGCTCCTGCATTTGCTCATCCATCTGGATTGATATGCCTAGCAAAAGATTAGCTCAAGGGGCCCTTGATCCTTTGCAAAGGCCTCTAGGCAGTTCCGTCTCACATACGATAAATAATAAATAACATTAATGCAATGCCAAGAATGTCATTAATAATTTTCAGATATGTAATTCATATTTAGAAGCATTTCAGACATTGTAAAATGCTCAAGTACCAATGACATGGAAATGTTTGTCTGAGTGTGTGATGAAAAAGAAATCATGGCCACTAAGAATGTGTCACATTTGCTGGGAGTTTTTTTTGTTGATGTATACATATATACATATATTTATTTATTATATATATTTTTTTTACTTGAGACTAAATAGAATTGACTGAAAACTTGACAGATGAACATTGATAAGAACTGAGCTTGTAACTTAAAGGCTATGACCATGAGCAGGACTACTGAGGTTGTTCAAGGCTAATGGTATCAATACAAGTACTCCATGCAAATAAGGAGACTATAGAGTTAATAAATGAGTTATTAGTTATGGTCTGAATGTGAAATCAACTGACAGCAAATGGGTCCATGGAAACATACATAAATATTATGCAACTATCCATATGGAGGAAAGTCACTAATAAATGACAAAAAGTCCACACAGAGAAGGTTATTTAAGTTGTTATTTACCACTGGAAAACAAAACAGCACTGGAATTTGTGTGTATAAAGAGATGAACAACTACATTGTGCTTTCTACTGTATTAGGGTAAATTTAGTAATGACTTGTCTCAGACTATTAGAAATTTCTTTTTCAGTTGCTGAAGTCAGACAATATAATTTTTCAAATCAAATGCCAACTCACTGAACCAGCTCAGCTGATGCAAGATTTTTTTTGTTTTGGCATTTTGTTTATGTGATATCAGAAATAAATAGGCCTGGCCTATAAGGAAAGAAGCTAAAAACAGTTTTACAGGTTCATTCCTGCAAATTGCTGAACAATCTTAGTAATTTCAGATAATTAAAGCTAAGCCCATAGGTACCTTTTTGATGGCCAGAGAATTGGTATTTTCTGGATTGAACCTTAAGGCAAAACTTTGGCAGCAGCACGAACACCAGTAAATCTTTGTGCTGGAACTAACCCCCTGAGAGGTGGGGGGAATTGGGACAGGAGTCCATCTGAAACAACAGGTATTTAAATTCAGACTTCCCTAGATTGATATCTGCATTTTACATTGCAGTTGATACAATCAATTGTTCTCAATACATTGGTCACCCAATTCCCTTTGGCTTGACTGTTGCCAACCCATACAGAACATCCTTCCTGATACAGACACCAGTTACTGCTCCAGTAATGTACCTGTAATGGATGAGTACATGGGTAGTACATGGGTCCTGTGCCCATTCTGGCAACCTAATATAAGTGCTTTGGTTACTATAAGGCATCTTAGGTAGCACAACGCATCAAAGATTAGGTGCAAAGAAATCTATAGAGGTTTTCAACTGTTGTAAAAGAGAGGTCCACTTTAGGCTGAGTACTAGAAGGTCAGATTTTATTTTTATTTTTAATAAATTTAATACTGTTAATTCTTGAAATATTTCCAGAGGACAGGATCTGGATTTTCAAACGTTGTTGGCTGCCATATGAGACACTGCATGGTATTCAAAAAGTCTGCTTATAACTTGCAAATGTGACACAGAGTTTTGGGGAGACCTTTGCACTTTCAGAGTGGTTTTGATTCAGTTGTGTAAATACAGCTTTCTTTTTACTATCCACTGAGATACGCTAGTTCATCACACTTGGCGTCCATCTCTAGGGGCATTGGTTTGCCAAAGTTCCTGTGATGCTTCTACAAGTCATGTGGATTTCTTGCATATATTAGAACATCACAAAGAATAAGCACTTACACTTAGTCAACTGAACCAATGAAGGCCAATGATAAGAGACGAAAGGCACAGTAGATGGAGGTACAAACAAGAACGTTTTCTGGACCACTGGATTTGAACAAGTAATTAAATGCCTCACATTAAACCACAACTGTTCAGTTCACCTCAAATGACTGGCAGGTGTAGTTTAGATGTTGTTTGTGATCTCTTTGCAACAGTCATTTGAAGACAATGATCTGAAAGAATAGGGCCAACTTTCTTTGTGGTATCTACATGCTGCTGAAAATGACAGCCTGAAATTTGTAATAGATATTCCCCATCTCTCCACACTTCTGTTTTCAGTAAATGCCAGAACACTGTAATTTATATCTGCAAGTAGGGCTCTGTAATTTATTTTAACAGTTTTTAAAATTATTGTCACTGGTGTTCAGAATACAGCAACTACACAACACTTCTATTTGTTCTGTTTGCTTATGTAACAAATCAGATAGCAAGCATCTGCAATTCTATAAACAGTACAGATACAAGTAATTGTAAAAAAAAAAAAAATAAAAAGAAAAGCTAATTTATTTTTATTCCTGAAAAAATTTGAGAAGGAATTTCTTCTTTTTCCTATCTTTTGACACTATCAATCTTCCGGGGCTTTGGGATTTTTTTCCCTTCCTGTACTGAGTTTATTTTTCAGTATTAATGCATCACAGCATAAAATGCAATTTTATATTAGTGATCATTGATATAGAAAAAAAAAAAAACAAAAAAACATCTGTATCACTCATCTCTTCTGTAAGGTACTAGAGAGGCAACAATTGGAAAAGACATGACCAACACCCACAAAATACTGCAGAAGTCATCAGTTTTCCTGTTATTTAATACACACAGCAAGGCACTAGGATTGTGATAATGCTTTCATGTTTTGGGATCTAAACTGTGCCATAAAGTAGTTAAAAATGTAACAGAAAAACAAAGTGACCATTTTACAATATTTTATATGTATCTGCATAATGTCATCTGTACTCAGGTATAAGCATAACATATGTATTCTTAAATATGGGGAATAGATGTTATTTTCAGAGTTAGAGGATAGGTGGTGAATGACAGGTTTTGCTGAGTTCAGTACTTCAAATCTAATTAATACATCAAAATGATGTTATTTACAGTAGGTAGATAGGTGAAATTATAGTGTTGAAGGGTCAGTCATCCTGGAGTCTATATGAGAAGAAAACCCAAAAATATTCTGTCATAGGGCTCCACCAATATTTTCAGTACATGAAATACAAGACCACAAAGGCTTTTCCACTGTGCCTTTGGCCCAGCTTCTTTTTAAATTATCTGATATAAGACCATGTAAGACAGTGAAGCTAAGACTTTAGATTTAGATACTTCTGATGGTGTCTTCTTAGATGAATGAGATGGTTGTCAAATTTCCAGTATCTAGTCACTGAAAACTTATAATATTATCAAAGCCCAAGGCATTTCTCCTAAATATCTCTTACCTTGGATTCACTTCCTTTCTCTTTTACACAGAAACATATTTGGTTTATTTCCAGGCCACTATACTGTCTCCAATGCTGGTGTTAAGTCATTAGTCCCAAGCTATTCAATAATCACTACAGTATCAGCTGAGCCTCTGACTTTAAACAGCTTCATAAGCTTTTACTGTAGCCTGCTTGTTTTGAGGAGGGAAAAAGGACTCCCACTCTGACTCACACAAATTTCTCTGGAAATTATGCTACTTAGGTCAAGGGGCATGGTGCCTGTTTCAAAGACACAGTGCGTGCTCTAAGGAAAACATGGGTAATTCTTTGGGGGTGGTTAAATTTTCCAATTTTACGCGTGTAAGTTGGTATGGAAATCTAATTGAAAACATAAATAATAAATATATTACTGGCACAGGAGTTCAATGTAGTTTCTTGAGCGGTTGGCTAATGCCTGTGGAAACAGCAGGGTGGCATATTTTTCATGTGGTTTAAAATCCAAGCTGTTTTAAATATTACTGAGCATCAAACAAAGTAGTAACTGAAGTCCATCAGCCTTCCTAAGAATTTCCTTCTTGGATTGTACCTGGGACTAACCAACTAAAACTCATCCTTCTGGAATTACTTAGTAGATTTGGAGGCTTTCTGATGTGCTCATTTCCATACTATATGAAAAATAACAAGTTCATTGTTGTAACAGACGTTCCCATTTAGCAAACATCACTGAGGTTCAGAGGGGCTTGTTTAAATCCCATAGGAAGTCAGTAGCAGGACCAGGAACAGAGGTTATATCTTCTTAGGTCTCTCCTTGTATCTGAACGACAAAATCACTTCTATTTCTTTTCTTTATGACTAATTCATTAGCAGAAGCTTTTTCTTTGTAGGGGTGAAATAAACCCAAAAGACACATTCATGACTTCTCTGACTGGATTCTACAAACCTGGTTAAAATGTTCAGTATTAAGAGCCTGAGAAAGCAAACTACGTCCAATTCCATAGCAGCACAAAAGTGGCAAGCTGCCTATAAACCTCAGAAGGTTCAGAGGTTCAGTTTGAAGATCTACCAAAAAGTTCAGATATTTGTACAGGGTTTATCCAAACGATCTGAACCCTCAAGAATGCAGACGTGGATCTCTTGAGAACAGACATTTCAGTTAGATTTCCATTACTTTCGGTTTCCTTTTATGCCAAAAATGCAACAAAACCTACATTTCTTTTGAGGGTTTTTTGGTTTTTTGTTTGGTTTTTTTGTTTTGTTTTTTTGTTGTTTGTTTGTTTTTGTTTGATTGTTTTGTTTTGTTTTGTTTGTTTGTTTTGGGGTTTTTTTGTTTGTTTTTGTTTGTGGGGTTTTTTTGTTTGTTTTTGTTTGTGGGGTTTTTTGGGGGTTTTTTGTTTGGTTTGGTTTTGCTGGGTTTTTTTTTGGTGGGGCAGTTCTGTTTTTGGTGTCATTTGGGGCTTTTTGGTGGGTTTGGGTGTTTTGCTGGTTTTGGGGTTTTGTTTGGCTTGAGAGTTTGAAGTGGAGCAGAAGCATCGCACAGAAGCACAGGTTTACACTGAAGTCACGTGCAGCAGGGATTTCATCAAAATTCATCAAGGTTTGGTTTGAATTTCTGCAAGCATGTATGTTCCTGTGCAAGGCCACATATGCATGTAACTTATTTTCAATCTATATTCTCTGGCCCATTCAGAAGGGATACTGATACACAGTTAATTTCCCACAGCTCCCACAGCTGAAAAAGTAGCCACTTGGTACCCCAACAAATTGCTATCTGGACATTTTTCATTTACAACCAAGAATCCAAGCAATTCAGAAACTCCTTTCAATACCTGGTTGCCTCCACAAAAGAAGGAAATTGTAGCTACCCAGGATGTAGGCAGGTTCAGTGTGCTGATCATTCAGCTGCCTGTCTGGGAGGAGATGCTGCTGCAGGTTTAGGGAGCAATTGCCTATGCAGTTGTTAGCATTGATATCTCTAAGTCATACACTTTAGAAAGCCACTGAATTGACATCACTCATTCACTCTTTGTGTGTTAGGACAGGGTACAGTGGGAAGGCCTGCAGGGATGGATGGAAGTAGGACCAGTTCGTTACCTTTCCAGTGCATTTGAGAGGCTAGAAATGCCAAATGCCCTCCACTACATAGAGCAATAATTTACCTACCATTGTTGAATAATTATAAAAAAAATTACAGGACTTTATTTTTCTTTTCTTGCTGTAAAATTTTTGTTATTTATCCTGCTTTGTCATATCCTCTCTAATAAAAACTGATTACAAAAAAAAAAAAAAAAAAAAAAAAAAAAAAAAAAAAAAAAAAAAAAAAAAAAAAAAAAAAAAAAAAAAAAACCCAAAAAAAACCTACAAAAAAAAAATAAAAAAAACAGACAAAATTCTCACCTTTGGGTACTAAGGCACTTGAGAACCAAGATTAAGTACATATTTTAGCTTCTGCAATCCACAGGAAAAGAGACAATGAAAATTCTTCTTCATGCTTTGGACCAAAGAAAGCCCAAAGAGGCATCTGATTAGCTGTAACTTTTGACAGTGCTACCCACAGATGTGTGACTAGTAAATTGGCACCATAAGGTGACACTGTTTTCTCTAAAATTTTTCTTGTTTTCAATAAAATTATTCAGTAAGTGTCATGACCTTTTAACCCTTTACACCTTTCAATAGTGTATGAAAATGAAAAAATAAGCACAGGAAAAGTTTTAGAAACTTATATCGCCCTGTTCAGTAGGCATGCAGACCAATCTTTCTCAGATTTTCTAAATATAGCTGGGTTTTATTCACAAAGTTTGAACCTAATAGCCTTAACACATTGTACAAAAATATTTGCTCAGGTTCATTGTTCACAAGCATTTTCTTTTCACCCCTCCTTCCTCCTGCCCCATACTTTCTCTCCTTAACTAAACACATAGGAAATTAACGAAGTCTGTGACCTAACAAGTGGCAATTCATAAATTCATTAGATTAAAAAAGACTAGTAACATAGCAATTTCTTTAATAGGTTTCCTTCCAATCTCCAATTTACATTTCTGTCTGCCCTGGCAAAGATATTACTTCGTTAAGACTTTTTTTTTTTTCCTTCCCCTAAATTAGAGAAATGTTAATGACTTCTCTTATTTATTGCTTCCATATGCAAGTAGTTATCTTTCTTGCAAATGGAAATGAGACCCAAAATTGCAACAAATGGGGCCAAGCCGCTGAGTGCATATGTTCCTTTTTGGAGAAAGTACACATGCCTGATCAAATTAACTTTAACCTCTCTGTCCATTGAACAGACATCCTCTAATGTGGGGCTTTTAAAACTGTTCTCGTTAAATTTATTTTGAATCGCTGAGAACACTCTATCACGGTTTCAGCAAATAACCTCTGATAATATTAAACACCTGGTAAGAGTGGTACCCAAGGGACCCTGTGCTGCTGTGTTTGACCTGTGACCTCCAGCAGTGAAGTTCGGCCCTTGTGATCCACTTGCATTCAGACAAGAAAGCTATTCTGAAGGAAAACACCTGCTTGCAAGGGCTGACCCCAAGCCAGTGCATGGCTGAAAAAAGTCAGCTGGGTAGAAAGAGACCAGAGCCCCATGCAGGTGCTTCCTACAGCACCACACAACTGAAAAACCAAGGAAAAATAAAGGATAATGTGGGTAACAGTTAGGCATTCCCTCAGCAGTTTATTTGGGTTTGTGTAGCTCGAGCTTCTCCCAGCGGATGGCAAAGAAATTAAGAAGAACCTACAGGCTCGGCATTTCTGAATCTCTGGAGACTTAGATTTGGCCACTAGGGAATCCCAGCTTGGTGGATTCCTATGAGACTTACAGCTGTAGCAAAACATAAATTTGAAGACTTCTTACCTTCTTTCCTACCCCATAGCTTTTGCTGCTGTTTCCATATTTAGGAGGGAAGAACAACAACAAAAAAAAGAGTGGATGGCTTCTTCCTCTGGAGAGTCTTTTTGGTTCTTATTTTCCTGTTATTGAGATGTCCTCTCAAATAATCTACTTTTGTTTTAAAAATACATTGTAAATTAAGACTTAAAAGCACCAAACCCAAAACCTTGTGCTAGGAAAGAGGAAAAGGAAAATCCTTCCCTAGCTAAGTTAAGGTTTTTACAGCAATTCATTTTATGCACTGCAATAATTATTCTTTTCAAGTCGAATGGGCCCCACTTTCAGTCAGGATTTTTTAGTCAAATGTCACATTACTCATTTTTTTCAGCAGGTGTGCCCAGTGACAGGGCAGTGAGTGGAAAACATTTAATCTATCTCTTTATTTATTAAGTGATTATCACAAAATAAGATGACAGAGACGGAAACCTAACCCTTTTGAAATTCTTCTGTTAATTTCTTCATACACTTTTCTCCAAGGTGGTGACCTTGGATTTGACCAAGGTAGTGACTGTTCAATGAGGGGCTTGAATGTCTCTCATTCTCATAGCCAAGGGCTGTCAACACACCTCCATTCACCTGATGAGAGCACCTCCAGCTGGCATCAATAAAACCCTTCAATTCCCAACAGTCCCAGATTCTGGAGCTCTGAGATATTAAACAGTCAATTCTGGACTATTTAAAAAGAGCTGGGCAGAAGTGGTAGGGGGAAAGGAGAATTCTGCATGAAAATTTTGCTGCAACTTGACAGAATTAATTTCAGCTTGGTTTTTTATAGCCTTCAGATCAGGATTGCTTTCCATTACTCTGGCAAAGTCAGGGTTTGTATATCTGTCCTAGCCATGATGAGTCAGTGTAGTGTGCCTTGTGCAACTATTGTCATTAATATCACTGGATTAAAAAAATAAACAAAAATAGGGAAAAAAGGAGAGGAAGGAAGGAAGGAAGGAAGGAAAAGAAAGAAAAGAAAGAAAAGAAAGAAAAGAAAGAAAAGAAAGAAAAGAAAGAAAAGAAAGAAAAGAAAGAAAAGAAAGAAAAGAAAGAAAAGAAAGAAAAGAAAGAAAAGAAAGAAAAGAAAGAAAAGAAAGAAAAGAAAGAAAAGAAAGAAAAGAAAGAAAAGAAAGAAAAGAAAGAAAAGAAAGAAAAGAAAGAAAAGAAAGAAAAGAAAGAAAAGAAAGAAAAGAAAGAAAAGAAAGAAAAGAAAGAAAAGAAAGAAAAGAAAGAAAAGAAAGAAAAGAAAGAAAAGAAAGAAAAGAAAGAAAAGAAAGAAAAGAAAGAAAAGAAAGAAAAGAAAGAAAAGAAAGAAAAGAAAGAAAAGAAAGAAAAGAAAGAAAAGAAAGAAAAGAAAGAAAAGAAAGAAAAGAAAGAAAAGAAAGAAAAGAAAGAAAAGAAAGAAATTAAACTACTGGAAAGCAGAGTAGTACTAGTAATTTACCTTCATCTTTTGCCCAGCATCTTGAGTCTGATAATGTCCAACATCTGAAAACAATTATTGGAGCATATTAGGGGTTTTTTCCAAGCCATATCAAACTACAGTGTAATAATGAGACATTTATTCTGTGGTATTTTAAGGTTTAAACAATTTGCAATCTACTTCCAAGAAGACTTAGATGGAAGCAGGAAGAACACAAGTTCTTTAAGTAACTTCCTCACTGTTCCTTAGTTATACACTGGGAACACTTGACACCCAATTGCATTCATCCTGCTGGAAGTAAATGTAGGTCATCACTTCATATAAGGCTCTTGGTATGATTTCTGCCAGGGCTGATAACAATGTCCTGTTGTTGATGAGCCTCTGTCAGTTCCACTTAGCAGTGAGAATGTCAAATTGTCAAGTGTTTTTAAGAGTGGAAGGTGAGAGACAACCAGTACCAATTTCACTTGGAGCCAGAGGGTTGAATCCCCTCCACATGTCCTCACTATACAGGGTAACTCAACGTGATGGGAAGCTGTAGCCACTGGAAAAATAGTGAAGACATTTTTTAAGATTACGCTCCTGGGAGTGTAAAAGGACAGTATCTTCACTTACTCTTTAGAGAAACTCCAGTCTGTCTCTAACAACAGCATAAAAATTAAATTAAATCCAGACATTAGACCAGAAAATTTCCAGTCCACTCCTCTGTTCTTAGGGGACTCCCTGCCTATAGCTCTGCCGTTGCTTCAACTTCCCTCCTGTTCCTAAATAGTGGTGCGCAGTCATTATTCCGTATGGAAGGAAATCTGATCTGTAAAGAATCACAATAGTTAATCAGGTTGTTTATGCTGCACTCGCACATTAATGCAATGACAGTCCAATCCAAATCCTAGCAGACAGATACCTACTTTGCACCACTGTATCCACCAAGGCTCCCTGGACTGAAGTGGCATAGCAACATAGGGTTGGATTTATGTGAACTGAATCCCACCAAGGTCCAATGTACTTCTTGCTGACAGAGAAAGTAAGGTTTCTGAGTTGCCTGATCATTTAAAGAGTCAGAAAAATGCCCCAAACAAGGGGATTGCCAAACAGAAACATTACAAAGAATTTAGTCTTGGAATTTAGAACTGCTGAAAATAACCTGTATCCTTTTGCATCTCTCAGGGCATTTATTTCAGGTTTAATCTGGAAAACAGGCCTGCTTACTACAAGTTGCCCTCTCACTGTTCAACTGGAAAGAGACAAGTCAACCTTTGAGACTCTTACCTTGGTGACTTTCACGGTCAGAGCACTAAATATGAAGACAAAACACTTCAGAAAAATAACATCATAAAGAAAGTTTTCCTCTTTTTTCTGTTAATCTTTGTCATCTGGTTTAACCTCTAGTAATTAACTTTCAACACTGCCTGTTTTAATAGCTTACTCTTCTTCTCTCCCCCATTAGCTGCCTCTTCTAAATTTTCTCTGCATGAGCAGAGGCCAACTGCAGCACACAGGACAACTTAAGCTGATACAGCCTGAGGATTATCCCTTTATTTCCCATGTGCTGGATACCTGTTTAGTTTCCTCACTGCTTCTTTACTCCTCTGTCTTATACCATGGCATTGTCCACATGGCAGTCTCAGTTTCCAGCTGAGAACTAATCTTAGCAGGAGATTTTCTATAAAGTTTTATTCACTGTTTCACAATCTGAAATAATTATTATTGTCTCCCAATTTTTAGGTGTTAATGATGATATTGTGAGAGAAAAATGAGTAAATCATAAAGAGACCGTGTTTTCCCCTTTTCTCAACATCTGTCTCCGGTTCTCTGCCTAAAGTGTTCTATTGAATTTAGGAAGGGTTATTTATTTATTTTTAAATTATTGTTTTCCTCTTGTTTTGCTCTCATGAGTAAAATAAAAAAGGAAAACAGCTGCTTTAGATAAAATCATCCTGTACAACAACCACCTGGTAATAAGACTATCCAATTTGTTAACAGTAAGGATAAAAGTCAACAAAGAAGTTTAGAAAATATGTATATTCTCTTGGTCTTGGGCATGTGCTACCCTCTAATTAATGGAGTTAAGAATTTTTTTTCCTTGCTACAAAGGTAGGGTTTTTCAAAGGTGCTTAATTCTGCCGTGTTCCTGTAAAGCAACAGAGTTAAGAGAGAGAACTGCAGAGAGCAGAGTCATTCCATTTGGTACAGCACTGAGTTTTTCTCTAAAGCTGGTTTTAAAGTTTAAAGGTGCAGCATTTTCGTATCCTACTACGCTGTCTTCATGAAGCTTTGAGCAGACAAAGCACAATTCAAAATACTGCTTTTATGATACTCCAGAAAGGATAGATTTAGGCAAGTATCAAGGGATTCCCATCAGGATGATTTCTTTTATCATGTCTTTTGATTTATCATCCTGATTTTCTAACAACATTGGAGTTTCTTCCTCCACTCAGAAGAAACCTATATTTGTACGAATGAAGAACAAGTGAGACCCAACCACAGAAAAGGTGGCACAGCCTTAACTCAACTGTTAAAATGTGCTGAGAAAGAACAATAAAACAAAACAAAACACACAAAACAAAATGAACAAACAAACAAAAGCTAAACTAAACAAACAAAAAATAATTGGTAGACCTTGAAAAGAAAAGCAGCACCTCTTCAGTTGTTCTCTAATCAGTCCCAGGTACAGATTTACTGTGGCCTAAGAAGGAAAGCAGAATTGCTTTTACTACTGCCTGCCAAATGGATAATTGTTTCTGTTTAGGAAAGAATGTTCTCCTTTTCCCCAGCCTGTTGGAGTGGTAAATTACCCTTTCCTTAGTTTGTGGAAAAACACATTCTCTCTGGAAAGCAAACCTGATACTATACATACTTTGATTTTTACGCCCTTTCTATTAAACAAGTTTAGCTGAGTAATAGGTGATCTTCTTTGGTACTACACTTGTGCATAATCAAATAGTAAAGACCTGCCACAGTTCTTCACATAAAAACATGCAATATTTTTAATACTGTCTTATTCAAATAACTGGTGATGAATTTACAAAAGCTCTTAGCTGCCATTCTGGAAAAGTGCACTCAAGCAACTCTGAAAAGGCAAAGAGAAAATGAATAAAACGAAGGTGCAAGAAGGTGCATAAATTATTGTGGCCCTGGGGCAGTGTGTGAGTTTTACAGGGCTATTTATTTTGCTTTTCAATAAAAATGCGTAATAGACCCACCAGACCTATTACTTGCCCACTGGACCCATTACCTCTATTGAACAAAGGTAGCATAGCTTAAACAGAGGGGTGATTGGCAGCCAAGCCTCCTCCAGCCAAGCCAGAGCTGCAGCCCACTGCAGTGCCTGCTAAGGCTGCTTCCCACCTTCCTCACAGTGAGAAAATGCAAAGACAGATAGAGATTCTGCAGGAAGTGCTGGTGCCAGAATTGCAGCAGAAAATTGCATTACGGTCATAAAGAGAAGCAGGTGTGAGCTTTCTGTTCAGTGGAGCATCTTCATGACCTGAAGCTGTATAGCAGAATTAGTCTGGCCAGACAGAGCTGAAGCAGAAATGTGGTGTCCTCAAGTAGGAAGGGATTAGTGGTAATCTATCCTTCTTGAGGTCTTAACCTAGCAAGGTGCAGAGCACCAGGACCCCAGCCTGGCCAAGCACAGAAGTACAGGCTTAAGTACTGAGAGTTAGGCACATACAGAAGTGCTTTCCAGCTAAATCTTTCCTAGTGTTCCAAATAGTGATTGAATTCTTGGCACAGTGTTCAGTACTTAAAAAGGTTAAACAGATTTTACATGAACTTTCAGGCTTCATGCATCTGCTAATCAATTAATCCCCATAAACATAAAATTTAGAAAAATGTGTTTAATGCTAGTAATTATAAATGAAATCTTTCATATTAGTTCAAGTTTCACATTACTGTTGGCCTCTTTGTGATGGTGTGAATTGATGCAAAGAGACAACACCACACTTTGCTTTTATTCCTAAATCTGGTATATGGCAGGAATGTGAAAGTACCCTGCAGTTTCCCAGGGAAGGTCCACAGAATTATAGGAGAAACAGAATAAAAGTTACAGCATCACAAATAAAAATTCCACAAAATTTATACCAGTCAAAATGATTCTCATGCTCCATGAAATCAGAAGGTCCAGGTGAGTTTCTCCTGGAGAAATTGGGGGAGAAATTGCTATAACATATATTCTTAACACAAAATGAATAAATGTAAGAAAAATATTTGGGGTTTTCTTTATTTGTTTGGTTGGTTTGTTTTATTTTGTTCAGTTGGTTTGTTGTTTTTTTTTAAACTTATTTATTTTTAAAGTTATCTCTGACTCATTACTTAAACATAATACCAGAATCTAATAGAGCAGCCAAAAATAGTCACAATAAAATACAGTATTTTGTATTGCAACATCCAAACTTACAAAATTCTTTACAGGTGCAGACCTCAAAAACTTTTGGAATCAAGATAAATATTCTTATTTGCCTTCTATGGTTGTCACAACAGATGAGAAGTGGTTTGCTTGTCTAAGGAGATATTATTAGTTGTAAGAGTGGAAGTGTGGGAGAACTCTGTTCCTTCAGCATATGAAGATTGCATTTCCTCTGCTATTACAAACAGCTTCATCAGAATTTTTGCTTCAGTTTGCAGTAGTGATGCCTTCCCAAAATCCCTCTGATTCAGTTGTGTCTAGAAAAACTCAAGCTATATTGATATGCAAAGCTATGTCAGGGCATAATGGTGTTCTCACATCTCAGCCACTCTCTCTGCTGCCTGTACCTTTCTCAGTTTGCACTGCATCAAATAAGACTCTTATAGTACCAGCCAGGCTTGAATCTATCCTGATCCCCATTTCTGCTAGCTTAGGTCCCATTGTACCAAATTCAAATATCAGTTTGGAAGCAATGAAGGTTCACTACTGGCCAGTACTTATGTGCAAGGAGACAAGGCATGTACTTTCATGTACAGCTATTTGGCATCTTCCCCAAAAGGAGTTCTACTCAATGCATCCTTGCTACATTTTTTAAAAAGTAGAATCAATGGTCTTGAGCTGCCAGAAATTGTGTATGGAATTGTTTGGCTTTCTTCTATGGCAGCTGAAGTCACAGGAAATAGATACTCTTCAGTTCCCATCTAAACACATTCCATGTAACACTTTTTTTACTGTTTTAATTCAGCCTCTTAATTCTTCTTTTTAAAACATTTAATAGTAATAATAATAATGATAAATCGACAAAGTTACAGGTCCTTCTGCTAGTGGCTCATGTGTGACGTAGAGCTATTTGTTGGTATAGAAACAAATTGGAGGAAAGAAGAGTCTTGGTTGTTGTTCTTTGAATACTGGTGTTTTTACCTGATGTAACTGACATTTCTATCATTTCATACAGAAAAAAATCTAGATTATTAATTTTCTAGTTAGGATTCTCTAGATTGTTCTTGGAAAATCTATAACAATGGCAACTAGAAATCTGAAGTACACTTAGAAATTGTGCTTTATTTGTTCTCTATTTGTTGTCGTTTTATTGCATAAAATAATCAAAGGAGGGACATTGCTATTTAAGAGCTAAATAGGCTACCAGTGGTGATTTGTACTTTAATAGTTTTAAATATTTTTGGTTGATTTCATCTCTATAAAAAATTTATAAAGATTAGATGTAATGTGAGCACAAAGCAGAGGATAAACTGGAATGAAATTCAGCCCCTGGACTGCAGCCTAAATTTGTACAACAATCCTTCCTGGCCACTATCTTGGCCCATAGATTGGGAAGGATGCCACTGAACTCTATTCCTTCTTAAGGGCAGTGAGAAAAACTCACATGAAGCTGCCAAACCAATGCATTTTTTAAAAAAAAGTTGGCTCAACCTGTGCTAAATTAAACAGGTTTGTTTCTTCTTGAAGAATTGAGGAAAAAAAAAAAGTGTTTGGATCAATTGAGAACAGAACACTTCATTTAGAGGCACTGCATCTAAAACCAAACGAAGCAAAGAGCCAGATGCCAGAAGGAGGGAGATGGTTCCCTGCTTTTATCTGAGCCCAGTAGTTAAAGCACCATATAAGACACAGTAGACCAGCATTCCACACCATTTGTAAGAATTTACTGTATAGCCTAACTCCCACTTTGTAGCTACTTCTCTCATATGTTAGTTACATTTTCCAAGCTAAAGGATATTGCATGGAATTGCACATGAAGGCCATGGCAAAGAATAGACTCAATGAATCAGACTGTTACACAACCACATACCCTGGAAAGGACCTCAGCAACTCTCTGGATTCACCTTCTATTCAGAGGAGGTCTATTCAGATCAGATTGTGCAAGACTATGTCCAGTTTAATCCTGAACAGTTTTAAGGACAGAGATTTCACAGACTCATTGAGTAGCCTCTTCCAATGTTTGACCAACCTCATGCTTGATTAAAAAAATTTGTTTCAGATTCTGAAAAAGAATTTTCAGATTTTCATGTTTTTCAAACAGTGTCTGTTGCCTCTTGTCCTAACACTGCACACTTCTTCAAAGAGTTTAGTTTAGTTTTGTCATCTCTCTTATTAGGTATCTGTGAACATCAATGAGATCCCCCTGAAAACTCTTCTCCAAGATTAGCAGACTGAACTGCCTCAGGCTCTCCTCATATGGCATGTGGCTATGCTTGCTACTCATATGGCTTGCAACTACTCATGGAACTTGATTTGAGGATTAGGAAACCCCAAACTGGTCACAGTATTTCACAAGTGCAATATGGAGGGGAAAGGTCATTTACTCCACCCTTGACTAGGACATAAGGTCATAGCTAACAGCTCAGGAGGCCCCTGGCCTCCATTGCTTCACAGGTACATTTCCGGCCCTTGCTCGACTTATTTTCCAGGACCTCGCGGATCCTTTTCTGTCAAGCTGACTTCCTGTGTGATAATTACCAAAAGTCCAGGTGTCCAAAAATGCTAGATAATCTGCACAATAAGTCTGTGGATATGTGGTAGTTCAAATTGGAAGTCAATCCCCTAGTCTCATACTGTGAGGCTATAAAGCCTTTGGCATGGTCCCCTACATCTTTCTCTCTAAGTTTGAGAGAGATGGATTTGATGAGTAGGAAGGTTAGATGGATAAGAAAGTGGTTGGATAGTCACATCCAGAGGGTAGTGGTATATGACTCAGAGTCTCAAGGGACATTAGTGATGAGTGGTGTCCCTCAAGGGTCTGTATGGGGACCAGTGTTATTTAATGTCTTCATCAGTGACATAGATGAAGGGATTGAGTTTCCCCTCAGAAATTTTCAGATGACACAAAACTGAGTGATGTGGTTGCCACATCTGAAGGATGGGAGGCCGTTAAGAGGGACCTGGACAAGGTCGAGAAGTGGGTTCTTGGGAACCTCATGCAGCAGTCTCGTGAGCAGTAGGAAGCCCTTGGCAGCTGACTAAACAAGCAAGGCGTGGTGTTGAGAGCAAGAAACAGATTTAAAGGGCTCCAGGGAGCACCAGAAGAGTAATTAGTCAAAAGACTGCTGGTCAAAATCTGTTGAAGATGAAGGCTGGAAGCTGATCACTGCATATACCAGCAGGAAAGTTCCTCCTTGTTATAGTTTTAGAATCTCAAGGAATTTTTCTTTCCCCTACCACCAAACGATGAGCTAATGGCCCTTATCTTTCTCCACTGCTACTAAAAAAAGGGCAGGTGATGAGTGAAGGTGTTACCTAGCAACGGTAAATCACTGGGGTGTGGTAAGGGAAGAGGGCACGTTTGGTTTTCGGCTTGCAGGGGACGAGGACTGCAGGGGAGATATGGAGAGAGATGGCTCTTGGAGAAACCTCTGCCCTGTGAGTTTGACCTCCTTCCCTTTTCTCCCATTTCCAATCCCTGGATTTTCAGAGTTTGCCAGTGCTTAAGAGAGAGAGAGACAGAGAGAGACAGACTTGCTAGCAGGGCTCTGGTGTCAGGTTTCCTGAGACAGCCAGTGGCTGCTGGCCTGGGTGCAAGGAGCCCCTGCAGCATTAGTGGCAGCCCCAGCTCAGAGTAACATCTCTCCTCCAGCCACGGACTAAGAGTCAGTTTTTGTCCACGGAAAAGAATCCCAGCTCTTTCCCTCTCTGTGCAGCTTCTACCAACCAACTCCACACTGACATCTTTCCACCCACCCCTGGGGGGCAGCCCAGCACCAGCTGAGGAGCAACATTGCCACCTGCTGTCTGCAAATATTGCTGTGCCCAATGGGAGCAGAGACTGGGAGGGGTTCAAGGGGGAATATCCCATGAATTGGTTGCTTTGTTTCTCTTGAAGATAGATAGATAGATACGATAGATAGATAGATAGATAGATAGATAGATAGATAGATAGTAGTTAAGAAACTGTTATACTTCCTATTATCATACCTTAATTAAATTTTGTTTTGAATCCAAAGGAGGTCTGTTTCCTTCTTTGGTGTCTAGTCCAACAACTTTCTTAATTTCCTCTAAACTTAGACACTCCTCTTTCTCCAAATTTGACAAGTAGGAGTTGTACCTTCCATGAGAGGCATTAGAACAAGTTGTCCATAGTTGTGGATGCCCCATCCCTGAAAGTATTCAAACCATGTGGTGTGTTCAACACTTGATAGAGCTCTGAGGAACCAGGTCTAGTGAAAGGTGTCCCCACCCAGGTGGATTTGAACAAGATAATCTTTAAGGTCTCCCTTCCAACCCAAACCATTTTATGATTCTATGATTTTTTATTTTCTATGGTGAAAAGCTTGGAGTTCTTAAGTGACAACACATTGTCCTCCGGTATGTGTTACTGATTATGGAATGATCATGATTATGATTATCAACATACTGATTATGTTACTGATAATGGAATCGCATCAGTAAGAACTGTCTGGCAAAGAGCAGAAAAGGTTTTTTGATTGCTGAACAACCAGTGGTAACATGAGAGTGGTGGAATATTTGGGATTAGTTAAAATTAACCAACATTAGTACCTCTAAAATTAAAGAGATGAATGTTGCAATCTTTAAGAACATATCATAAACTGGTGTCACAGAGAGACCAGGAAGCTAAGAAAATTGTGTGGCACCTAATGAGCTTCCCCCAAGGAGTGACTGACACCACTAAAATTCACCATTTCAGTTCAGTTACAAATACAACCATGCAAAGATGTCTGGAAATCTCTCTTTTGCTCTCTCACTTACCCCTACGTGTACATACACACACATTCCCCCCCAGACACAGACAGACATCTGATGTGTACCGTAAATTTCCATAATGTGCTTAAGGATATGAGGAATTATTTAAAAAGGCTAATTATTCTCACTGCTTCTTTTATACTGTCCTACAAATTGCAGGTTCCTTGAAAGCTCACTTACCCTTTCATACCTTGTCTTCTGCTAAATCATGGAATTGTGGCTTGCACACTTGCACCATGGATTTGTTCTTGTTTAAAAAAAACCCAACCGAACAAAAAACAACAACAACAAAAACCAAAACAAAAACAAACCCAACCAACCAACCAAACAGAAAACAACAAACAAAACCACACTCACATGCGTAGTCTTTGCGCACTTTTGTTGGGGAGAAGGAAAAACAAATACTGCATCAGTATCCCTGTGTTATTTGATGTCCTTCTGTAAAGTTCACATGAACCAAATAGATATTTTGGGTGATCATACCCTAGAAATCTTCCCATTAATTAGAATATGGATCATATAAAGAAGCATAGCACAGCATATGGGCATTGAAGAAGTAATTTTGTGGGTTTATGGGGTTTTTTTGCACTGAAGTTTGTTAAAATTCTGTTCCATTCAGAATAAAAGTCTATGCATTAGATCAATGGAATTCCTCAAATGAGAATTTTCAATTTAACAGGATTTATTAATAATGTGCATATATATTCCATACATGTGCGTGCACATGACTGTTATATGGTAAATATATGTAAAAACTTTTGACAGTACCACCTATGGAAACTTTCTGCTGTGCCTTTTGCAACTGGACTTGCCTATCTCGCATTGGCCTTATCAACCATCAGCGCGCTTGCAGCAAGCATGGGTAAAACCCTCCCAAATCTTCGTTTGTGAAGTCTAGCCGTGATGATGATATGTAAATATGTATTTATGCATATATAATAAAATAACACTAAAATTAGGTCATTCTACTTTGGATGAGTATTGAAACACCTCAAGAAACAGGATCCACAGCATGTGGTTTGGGTATTTATAAAATTCAGGAAGTACTAAAAATATATCTGCCTCATGTGGAATCTCAACAGCATCATTAATAATAACCCTACACCTCAGATAGATTACCACTGCAAAAGTACAGTTTGGGAGGAAGGGGTGTGTGCAAATACAGTTTCACAAACTGTTTTGTGTGGCTACAGACTTCCCCTATAAGCCTGTGAGCAACAGATGATTTACATGAATTCTACTGAATACTCTGCTGGGACTGGGTTTCACAGGAAGGGCCTGATGAGGTCAGGAGACCTTGTTTTCTGGATGTGATCTGGGACTCTTGTCTGAACCAGGGGCTTGCTTGTTGAAGTCTCCATACTGACTGTGCCATTAGCTGTAAGTGACTTTATGTAGAACGTTGACAAATACAGTATCTGATGCTATACCTCTGCTAGTACAAGTTTGTCTCCGTTAACATCATTTACACAGAGAGCAGACTTGTCAGCAAACCAAAGCCTGTGAGCAGCCAGTCAGCACTGTCTCTGGGCATGTTAAGTGACATAACAATTTTTAAAGGCCCCTTAGAACATATCTGACCATACAACAGGTCCAACAGGCTCCTGGTGATAGGAAATGGTAGAATTGCAGGTAGCACTTCTAGGCTTATTTGCCAATATCATATCAGGTTTTGGTGACGTTCCTCAAAATGCTACATAGATTTGATCGTAACATAACCAGTTATGACTCCTACCTGACAGAGACAATGGGTTCAGGCTTTCAAAAGAAAAGCTTTCCATTCAAAAATGGTATGTTATTTTTCCCATCCCTTAAATATATTTGTATTACAGTTTTCATTCTCTAACGAAGCCTAAGCCACCACTTAGGGCACAATGCTGTGAAGATAATAGAATCCCACATCATAAAATGGCTTGAGTTGGAAGGACCTTAAAGATCACCTGGTTCCAAACTCCCTGTCACGCACGGGCAGAGACACATTCCACTAGACCAAGTTACTCAGAGCCTCATCCAACACAGTCAGGTGGGGTCTCACCAGAGCAGAAATGGTCTATGACTCTGTGTGTTTATGAGTTTGTATCTCCAGGTATTTCTACAAAGATAGAACTCTGTGCATATGTTTACATACAACACATGCACTGGTCCATGTCTTATTTTTCCTCAGTACAATGTCTGTTTCTCTTATCTAGAGATGATAACTTACTGTTTCTGGATTCAGTTACTTCCAGAAAGGACTATAAAAGAATCTTAATTTTAGCTTTGGACATGTAGATTGGATTTTGTCAACAAAATGAGAAATACAGAATCTGACTCTGTACTTTAGTTAAGATCAGTTTGTAAGAGGCTATCAATAAAATTCTTTCAATTCGACAAATTCACAAAACTAATGTTGGATTATTTTCACTTACTTTTAGCCACAGGAAAATTGAGCATCTAGTCTAAACAGGTCACCTAGGCTAGATATAATGCCACTCCAAGGAGCAATAAACCTCTAGAGGGTAACTGATCCTCAAAATTAGAATCTAAATTAGAATGAATTGCCTCCAAACTGTAAGTGTGCTCCTAACTGCAATGGCTACAAATGGAGACTACACTACCATTTGAAATAGGATAACCTACTGTTAGAGGACTGAAATTAGTCTGAGACATATCCCACCTATAAAAGAGAATTTCTTTTCAAGACAAAGTAATTCCTTAATATCACAAGTACCTTCAAAGATGCTTAAGCATCTCTGGTTCTGCTAAAATATATCTTAAGTTAGTCCAAGACCGAGTTGTAACAAGTAGAGAAGTTGGCTGGAAATATCTTAAAAATTAACCTGTTAGTGTGTTTCTCAATGATTCTGAGATGTACCCGTAAGATATATAAATCTAAAATAACATGATGTTTTCTCAACAACTTCAGAAAGCTGCAGTTGGAAGGCAGCACTGCTTTAGCAACTGCCCCTTAACAGAATTCTTAGGATTCCTGTATTGCTGAAGGGTGAAAAGCAATGCCAGCTGGAAAGCAACACGCCAAATGAAGGCAAGGACATTGCAGGACACACTGCAAATACAAAGAGGTGACCTGCAGGCTTCAAGACTGAATTTAAGTAACAAAGACTTAAAAACACAGGGCTATAAATGACTGATGGCATTTGGTATGGTCCTTTGATGCTGCAAGCAACCATATGCACTGGACATCCAGCCTGGCCTAATTTGAAAGTCTTTGTCAGTGTTAAATAACAGGTGTTAAAAATCTGTAGTACAAAAGCATCAAAGTCACAAGGGCTACAAAGGGTTAAAAAACCCCAACAAACTCAAAAAACCAAAACCAACAAACCAACAACAAAAAGAAAAACATAAGTGAGATCAAAATCATTGCAAGACACTATAGGATAAATCTCAGAGGCCTAAAGAAAGTAAACAGCTAAAGAGTAATCAGTTGATTAATATTGGTGCTAATAATGCCAAGGTCACACATTCAATCCCCTGTTTGGGCCATCCACTTACAAGTTGGACTCAATGGTCCTTGTGGGTCTTCTCTGATAATCCAGAAGATGTATATTAGGATATTAGTTCTATATTAGGAGATAGATAGATAGATAGATAGATAGATAGATAGATAGATAGATAGATAGATAGATAGATAGATAGATAGATAATAGATGGATGTAGGCAGGACTTCCAAATATATCTAATGACTGACTTGAACCTGAGCAGAAAAATATGATTACCTGAAGGGTTTGAAATAGTTTGAAATGCTTCCGTCCTACATAACTAATACATTGATTTATTACTTAGCTTAAAGAGAGCAGGCTCTAGACTCGTACAGTAATACCATGAGAACCAACATTTAGCAAACCATGGCCTAGTCCAAAAGGACAAGGGTCAGCAGGTCTGTGAGACAAGAGCTGCATGCCTGATCACAGAGGGTGAGTCAAGTCCAGGTAGATTTGTAGTTTGGAATTCCTAAGCAAAATAAAATATTTTATTGATTAGAAAGGCACTTTGTGTAAGGGCAAGAATATCCCAGAGTCAGTCCCTTGGCTTGAGCAGAGCAATAACTTCTGCAGACTTAGCTTTGTGCACTGTGAGAAGTTCCAGTGACTTCAAAGGGAGTCAGTATGCCAGATAAACCACTTGTGCAAGTCTTTACAGGATGTAGAAACTTTACTAAAATGTCCTTAGCTATCAAACCACATATGTAGTCCTGATTGAATTTGGCAAAATATGTAGATGTTCATATTGCAGGAAATTACACCTTTTATAGTAAGATACTTTATGTAAATACCTGCACTAAAGAGGGCAGATTTAAAAATTTTAGATAGCACCATGCCTTCTTGGAATTGCTCTAGACCATGCACAGGATACTCCAGGGTCAGATGCTTGAGCAACAATGTGTCTTGTGTTTGTTTTGATCAGTAATTTACCCAAGAATTTGGAACCAGGAAAATCTACTTTTCTTTACTTCATTTTGACATTGAAAAAAGTAAAATGCTAATTACAACTTTGGAAAAATATATTTTAGGTCTGCTGAAGGAATATATATTCATGAGGTCATTTTTTGTTCACATTTTGGTAAAGGAAGACAAAATAATTGGCATGAAAAGTTATGAGGCATTAGATAAAGGTCAGATGCCAAATTACATCAAATTATACATAAAGGTATTTCCTGTGATTTAATGTGTAAGATATGCATAATTTACTATTTCTACCATATTCTAAACCAACATGTTAAAAAATAAAAAATAAAATAAAATAAAATAATAAAAAAAAAAGAACAAAGAAAATGCAGGAAACTTAGCTTATTACCATGAGTATATCCTTCTACCCAGTTCATTCCAATTCAATTCGCTTTAGTAAACTATAGGGAAAATTGCCTAATTACAGTCAATTAAAGTTTTTTTGCTATCAGAAGAGGTGACATGTGATATCTGATTTTTAATTATGAATAAATCTTGGTCTATTCATACCTGTAGTCTCTTAATTAACTTCTAAAATATTTATGAAGGGTTTAAGAAAACAGCCCTGAATTTAATATTATGTTTCTTAAACCATTATAGCAGTGTTGTTAATGGAATAATAGATATTACATGGGGAACTATAAGCTATTTTAATTATTCAGTTATTTGGGTAAAAAATAATTCATGACTCATAAGGAAACAAAAAAATGTCTTAGAGAGCAGAACCTCAGCTTCTATAATTCAGCATTTAAGTTCATACACTTATTTACTTGTGAACTTCTCACCATAAGTGGTTTTCACATCTGAATAATATTCTTACAACAACTGTTATAACAAACTGAAACACAAGTCATTTTTAGGGTAGATTTTTGTTTTTCATTATTGTCCAGGGATTAGCAAAACTAACTAATAAATCACAAGTGTACCTAATAATCTTTTTTTATTAAGCATGTAGACACAATCCTGTCTGTAGATGCACACTGCTGGAATGCTTGTAAGTACGTGTGTATATGCTAGCAAACACCACACATAAGCTTAGAAATTAGCAATCAAATGTCAGTATATTGCAGTGGGTCAGATTATCAGCAAATGTTTCACTAATTTACAGTAGAATATTATGCAATCAAACAGAAAGGACTTATTTCCCAATCTATAGCACTCCCATACTTCACACATATTTTTCAAATAGAAAAGTGTAAGAATGGGTGTGATGGCAGCACACATTCATTATTTGTGCAGATATGCCATTTCCAGCAAGCTAAGTAAAAACATTCAGCAGCAGCAATGTGTGGGAAAATATTTTACATACAAGAGCTCATTTTCATATGGGTTCACTTTTACAATAATTTTTTTGGAGAGTAGGGGGAAAAACGTCTGGATAAAGTTGATTTTAGCCTAGGTTACTGTGGAGAAAACACATGCGCAGACACCCAAGTTCCACTAAATAACGTTGTTTGGTTTTGATTGACCAAATATGTGTGCTTGAAAAAACATGCCATAAATATTATTTGGTGGGGAAAAAAATGATCACACAGGATACAATTGCAGGTTTTTATTTAGTTCATAAAAACACTTTTCTGAAACTGCAGAATTTTTAGTCTGACAGTGTGTACTTGAACACATAAAGAAAATGAAAGTCTGAAAGATGAATTCTCCCATTCACAAACAATCTAAAGGGGAAGTATGGAAAAAAGATTATACTGTTTAATGTATTTGTATATAGCATTATAAGGGATATATAAGACTGTATTCTGGTTTTACAGAAATATAGTATACCAGAAAATGCTATTATATTTTCAGATGAATCCACCATCATAATAAAAAATAACTTCTTTGATTTCAGGGAAATACACCTTCTGCTGATTATGGAACATAAATTCACTTTACTCTTTTGAAATGCATCCAAAAGAGCTGAATCACAGCAATTTTCAGTGGAAATACCAATAAACAACATGGTTTTACATGCATATGTAAAAATTAAATGCTCGTTTAAGGCTAAAATGTGACTAAACCAGTTTAAATGACTTCTTCATTTCACAAACCACAAGTACCTACACAAAATTAGTCAAACTCTAATGATTTTAAAAAACACCAAAACAGTAACCATAAAACTTTTACCTCATCCTTAACCTCATCCTGCCATACACTTATTCTTGCCATAGTTTTACATGTATTTAGTATCAGTAACTGTATTGATACTACTCTATAATTCCTCCCCTGTGCCCTGATCTTGCTTTATGTCTCTTTGTCTACTGTTAGATCTCACTTTAAAACCAATTTTCTATAATAGTATCAAACAATGACTAATGCAACTCTACATTTGTACAGACTGTGCACTGATATTCTCCATGCACATCTCCCACCTCTTGCATCATGGTTTAGATGCAAAAGACTGTAAGGTCTGTTTGCTTTGGCTTTACCACATGCGATTATTTCCATTGAACATCTTGAGCTTATTTGCAGCAGGTAATGTCAAGCATTTAACTTGCAAATGTCTGCAAATCTGAGAGCTCAGTTCATTATGTAATGAAGGGGGCAGAGGAAGATGGAGGAGCATCTCCTTTGCACCTTCACAGAGAAGTGCAGAAGTTCTGGCATGGAAGTCGAATAACCGTTAACTTCTACATGGTGCTGCAATACACAGTGACACAAAGCCACTGGCTCCATCAGTGGTCTGCACAAGCATAAGGGATCTGCACGTTGTAACAGACATGAGGGCAGAGTCAGGGCCAGCTGTAGCAAACCCCTTTCACAACCTGTCAGCTTTCTGGAGTGTTTGGATGAGCAATTGCTGATGAAATGTACAAGGACCAGAAGGAGTGGGCTCTCTGCTTGTGAATCACCAAGGCACGGGTGTTACAGGTAACATCAGATAAAGCACTGGAGTGCTTTAGGAAAATGTAGTGGGAAATTCCAAGTACACTTGATGGTGTCATTTAAGAATATCACTAAATGCAGAATAGAGCTTGATTAAAGATGAATGAGAACATGGCACCTCAGAATTATTAATTTTACAATAATGATGTTGCAGTACGCAGTGAAGATTTTTGGTGCATGTGTCAGCAAATGTAACTTGAAGTCAAGACAGTGTTTTACATGTAAATTATTAATGTACATACTAGCAATAGGTTAACATAAAGTTTCATAGCTTAAAAGAAATTTTCATATACATACATATGTCCATCGGTATGTGCACATATATGTATGTGCATGTGTCTCTTCACGTGTATGTGTACATGTACAGAACAGCGGGCAAAAAGATTTTCTGCAGAGATGTGAATAGATTAATCTTCAAACCAGAGTGTAGCATTGATATATTGGTATATTTATAGATATATCTTTGGTTTCTAGTAGCTGTAGTTGAATTAGACTCATTTCTAAGACTGTTACATTTTTAAGGACCATTAGTTCTTCTGAAGCTAATGCTATGTGAGAAACAAACATTCTTGCTGTTTCTCTCCAAAGGAACTTTAATCTGCGTTTTACCAGTCTGTGTGCTTATTCCTGGCTGTTAAGTAATGTGCTGAGCTTGTTTAAAAGGTTTAGCAACACTTGCAACCTAAAAATCAATTATATGAAAACAATAAAAAAATATTCTTATTGCATACCATAAAAAAGAAGAAAAAAAAAAGATACAAAAGGTTAAGCAGAGCAGCCGGCATCTGCACACTAATGACATGATTGTTATGATAGGTGTTTGCTTTACCCTGGAGTGGTAACATTATAATTCATCCACTGCTGAATGAGTGGGGACAATTAATGCAGTCAATGTGTCCCACGTGCTCCCTGCAGCATTAACAAGGCAGCTCCAGGCCCCTCAGCAGACACGGGGCTGAAAATTGAGCCAGCTCGCCCGTTGAATGTGATCCTGATTGCCTCCATGGGGGCCACCTGCTGCTTTGTGCCTGCTGGTTTTGTGCGCTGGCTGCCTCTGTCCGCAGGGCCCCAGGGGATCCCCACCCGGGGCCGCAGGCAGCTTACACCAATCTGTCGAGCTGGGCACAACAGGCGTGCCCCACGTGCCCGACAGTAACACGTTGTGCTTGGACATACCATTCTTGGACCCGCCAAGGTTGGATACACTGAACTTGGACATGCCGTGCTTGGACACGCTGAGCTCTCCACGAGCACACCAGGACGGGTATTGCCCCCATGACTGCTCTTGTGAGCCACCACGAGCATCACTACTGCAGTGGGTATCTCACTGTGCCTGCCTGCACTGGGACGATAAAGTTGGTGGGATGCTGGAACTGAGAATGGCTGTCACCTGTGTACAGTGGGAGACAACTGCTTGAGTCCTGAAGTCTGTCTGTATCCAGTGATAGTGGAGACAAAGTTTCCTTCCCGTTGTTCCAGGGCTTATTAAATTTAACCCATGAAAACTGACTTGCATCTCCAGCCAGCAAGAGATGGGCCCTCACCACTCCATGCTCTGCTCAGGTATTGACCGGTGAGGACCACGCTTGCAGCAGCAGCTTGCTGCTTTTCATCCTCCCAGCCTGTCTTCGGGGTGAAAGCAGGAGGGTTCCTGTGAGACTGTGATCAGTTATGCAGGTCTGTGCTGCTGCAGCTGTGGTCAAAGGGGCACTGTGCATCAGTGTCAGGGATCCATGCCTGAAAATAGGAGGAGAAATCAAAAGGGAAGAGAGAGTTGAAAGAGCCGAGTGGTGCCAGGTTAGGGCTGCTGTGCTTCAGAGTGGCAAACACAGGTTTCATTATTCTGTAGTGTGAGCTTCTTGCACAGGAAGTTTGAAGGATTTAGCAATCTGCTTTCTTTGCCCTCTGCTAAGTGAAGGGCATTTGCTTTATGAATATTCCATTACCCGGCTGTTCCCTGCAAGCCCTCAACCAACTTTTGAAAATAAACAAGTGTACACACTTCTAGGCAACACCATTTCAGGCCTTGCTTTCTTGTTTTTTTCTCCTCTAAATAGTAAAAAATGCCAGATGGCTTTTGCATGTAATTCATAATCGCTTAGANACACCATTTCAGGCCTTGCTTTCTTGTTTTTTTCTCCTCTAAATAGTAAAAAATGCCAGATGGCTTTTGCATATAATTCATAATCGCTTAGATCTCACACAATATGAAAGTCTATTGCGCATATATCCCAAGGAACTTACATATCCCCATGCCAAGCTATTCATCTTTAGTTTACAGATTTAAATTATTTTAAGAAACTCACTTCTTCCTAAAGCTTTCCAACAAGAGCCTCAAAGCTCCTTTCAAAATTATAATGTGATTCCTGGAGAATATGACAGCAATCAACATTAAAATTTGAGCTTCTATGACTACCTGTGTTACTGTACAAACCAGCTGGAGCCTGGCCAGGGTAATTTTCTCTGTTTGTCAAGCACACAGCACAGCTAGCATTACGAAATAGAAAAATTGTTATGTATTATTCGTATTAATTATTTGTATTCAGCTGAGGCTGGACTCATTTTGTTATGTATTAGAGTAGATATGTCATTTGTATAAATGTGAAAAAAAGTGGGATTTTGGTTCTGGACAGGTATTTGTGTTTCCAGACCTTGCTTTTCATTCAAGATGAGCATCATTCAAGATGTGCCTGAAAATCTTCATAAAATAACATCAGGAAAAAATAGAACCAATATTTGGGGGCTTTTTTCCCTTCTGCATACCTAAATACACTTTCAAATCTGGATTTTAATTTAATATTTAGCTGATTCAGCCATTCTTATTGTGCGTTGAGGTGTCTGAGTTTGCAACCTTAGACTTTTGTGTCTTGTCATCTCTCAAGGTAGTGGAGATAAGAGGACTTGTTTGCCTTAGAGAGAGAATTGGAAGGTAAGTATGTTATCATGAAGGGCTCAGATGTCTATCTACTTCTAGGTAGATAGAAGAATATTTTGTGGAAATTATGCAAAGTAAGTAATAGTGACATCATGCAAAATTTGGAGGGAAAGAGAAGCAGGGAAAGGAAGCTGATTCCTCCACAAGTAAGAAAAGGAAATTAGTAAGTAAAGTACAAGCCTTCAAAAAGAAAGGAGCTCTTTATTTTCCCTTTTGCTTACAACAGAATTATGTTTTTATGGGCAAAACCAGTATTTTAAAGGAAACAAAACTGTACTGTGAGAATTGTCACTCATTAAAAGTATTTCTCAACTGGTTTCAAAAGGCAAGAAAACTCAAATGCCCCAACTCCCTAACCAGAGCCAACCCACTGAATTATCTTCCTCCCCAGAAGAAGATCATTTTGATGCCATGAAAATAATATTAGCACACAAAATTCAGATTCCTAAGGATAATAACATCTTTTCAGTCCTCAATTAATGAACAAATTTAGTTCAGAGTCTCAGTGAGAAATTTTTTTACTATGTGATAGACAATTCAAAATTAATTTATTGGCTTCAGTTTAGTTTTATGACAAAACCACCTTTGCCAAAATTAAAGAAACTTGAAAGCAGCAGCCGTTGAACTTTGAGCTATAGGCCATGTTTGGTAACTCCAGGCTGTAAACAATACCCTTTCACTGAAGTCTGGATAAAAAGTTGGACATGTAGTGCTGTGTGTTCAATTGATTTTATCAGCAGCACAGCTGCCAGTCTGATCAGGAGAACCAGGGGAAAGTTCATGGCAGCACAGCCATTGTATAAATTGCTGGCTTGACCCAGAGTGTATCCAGTTTGATACAAAAAAGATATCACTGCATGGTCAAGTGCACTGTATCATGCTGCAGAGGCTTTTCACAGGGCTCTATTAAGACTTCTCTAGCTAGAAAAAAAAAATTCAGTGTGAATAACATTCAGACCTTTATTTTAAATCAAAACTAATTGCATTCGAGATTTTCCCTAAGATGAGCCAATTCATGCTTATTTTGGTGGGAGCATAATTGAGTTGAAGAGTTCTCAACTCCAAAAGCTATGTGAAGTCCTGTTTCAGCTGTTATTGTAGGCCTAGGAGGTCCTAAGAAATGGGACTCTCAAAGCTTCGGCAGATTCCTTCCTTCAGTTTTGAATGTGTTCCACAGTTTTTTTACTAAATCCACTCTAGATCCTGTTTCAAGTTTGAATGGCCTTTGGGCCAGTTTTCCCTTAAAAACTTCGTTTCCCTCTGTTTTCAGGTGTATTGAAACCCTTATCTGAATCCTGTAGAGAGTACCAACTTGGGGTCAAAACACTGAAGAACAGGAGTCACTTTCATGCTTTTCAACTTCACTTCTTGGAGGACTCCATTTGCAGAGTAAAATCTTCTTTGTTGCAATTCACTGAATGTCAGCTACTGGATTCTTCCCTGTGTAGTTACACTAGACACCCATACAGAGGTAACCTTTGTCAGTCAGGCATAGTCCTGCCTCCATAATGCCAATTTGATAAATTATACATGGGTGCCCAATGTACTCTCATAAATTATTATAAGCTCTTATAGCCCTTTGTTTTATGGTGATATGTCATGGCACAGGAGTAGACAATGTGTTGTCCCAGAAGATGCCATGGACTCTGAGATGGCATTACAAAGTCTGCCAGTATAAAATAACGAATTAAGAGCTCTAAAAGTAGAATACTTGACAATGAAGAAAATGCTCTTAATGAAAGCGAACTGCTGCAGCAATCGGTGCATTGGTGAGTGAGAAATGGTTTGATTTAGGATCCCCTCTGGCTCTCTTGTTCCCCAAGCAATCAGGAGGAGCTTAGAGCACTCAGTCCCTAGGGAAGGCATGCCTTACATCACTTACCAACCACGCCTCGTGTGATTAAGGGAAGAGGTGGAATCCTTCATAAGGATTTTCATCCAGTCCTTCTCACTAGGAAGAGGCTGAGTAGTATCTTCAAACTGTGGGCTTAAAAATTATTTAGAAATGGGGGATGAAGAAGGGTGAGTGGAGTGGAAGAACTGAAAGATGCAACAGCAATATCCTGTCCCAGGGGCAAAATGCAGCAGCGATATTTAGGACCACTTCAAATGAGTCTGCTTTTTACCTCAAGATTAATATTAATCATTTAGGATGCTGCTCTCCAACATATGTTACAGCTATTCGTAGAAGGGGCTGTAAGAAAACACTCTACAAAAGGTATTACACTACTCAGTGTCAGGAGGGCTGCCACAACTGAACCTAGAGACTCTGAAGTATCCTTTTTCCACCCAAGTGCAAATATTATGGTGCTCACCAAGGAACCTTCAATACTTGAAGGTTCAAATTATCTGAAATCCATACTACGGTGGAAATATCTATTTTAAATGTCACACCATAGGATTTAGAAGTCTTTTAAAGAATTTTTAACATTTTACATTAGAGGCGCATTGATTTTCATACTTTTCCCAAACACATTTAAGCTGTACAGCATAACTTCAAGGCTGATGTGGGCTTCAGGTTAGGAACTGTAGAATTGTGGCTAAAATAGTTTCCTCCACATTTTAATGGATATTTTCTTTTTCCTTTTTTTTTTCTTTTATTCCCCAAAAGGCTTTTACTCAAAGGGACTTTTTTTCCTTGAAAAATAAATCAATGTATTTGATTTATATGAGAAATTTTACAGTTTTGAGGAAGAACAACTGTTTTCAAGGTAAATTGTAATTTTTATTAATTAATTACTTTATTTTTTTTCTCTGCCTACACATACCACACAGTGTCAAGTCAGTTTCAGGAAAGAGTTCACCAGTCTAACCAAAGCATTTACTGCTGTGGATCTAGAACCATAGTGTAAATTATATTTTACTCAGGAAAAGATTTTTGAAATTAAACCAGAAATTCCACACCTGAGAGACTGGAAAATGTTCTACACAGAAAAATTAAAAATCTTATGTCCTTACATCTTAGACTGTTGTAGATGTTTGGGAGATTCTTTTTTAAGACACTGCTTCAGTAGAGTGCTAGATGACTCTTTGCCTTGCTATCTAAAAAAGGTTAGTTTCTTGACAGTGTGTGAAGTGACTGTAATCTTTATTTTTAAGAAATCTCAGTGCTTTAAAACTTGAGTGACAAATGATACCTTACAGTATGTAATGGATATCTGATTTGTGAAATAGGGATTTGCATACTGTTTGGGTTGCTTGTGTGTTAAAATGCCATAGCAGTGAGTACTGTAATCAGCCAATGGTACATTTTAGTAGAAGCAGATGTAGAAAGTTGAGCCATTAGAAATGAAATGCTGACCAAGGCAAGGTCAAGTAGTAAATGTGGAAATTAATAAAGTAGCAACTAATGATCATATGTGGGTGGTTACAAAATATTGTATCTGAAGATTTTTAGGTTTCTACCCAAAAAATAAACACTGATCATTTATTTCTACTTTTATAGTGAAGAAAGTGAGATCCAAGAAGTGACTCACATAAATGTAGTGTTGACAAATTTCATGACATTTCTTGGCTTTCTTTTGTGAATTATCCAATGAAAGTAATTAACAGTCACTCACTAGGAAAAAGCAGTTGAATAAAAGTAATAATGTGCTCAAAAATAATTGTACTGGGGGTACATATTGCACCATGCTTAATCCCATCTTAAACAGCAGTGGTTCATGTGCTGGATTAGTTGATAGGGGGGAAAGACCCAGTTAGGTGAGTAGAACCATCCTCTTGGTGTCATCTGCTGAATTCCTGGCAGTTCAGATGACTCTTCTCCCATGGCTTAACACATTCACCCCAGGACTCACTGCAGCAGTGTCATCGCTGAAGACAGTGGCACGTGCTGAACTATTTGGAAGCAGCAGGTAGCTGCCAGTGTTGCCAGGCAGGGGATGGGTGCTGCCATGGAGCCCCTCAGGGTGCCCAGTATGCTACACCATCCAGGGTGAGCCCCTGCTGACCCCATCCCACCACTCCTGGCCACAGGTGCTGGCACCAGTATGGCACCATGTAAATGACTGTATAGTATCTGATGATGTGGGTACAGCTGCTCTAACAGCATTGTCTCTCAATATGGGAACATCCGCAATGTGCAAAGAAGTGAAAAGCAGTGGTTGACCAGGAGACTGTGGCAGAGAAAGGCGGCAGCATCAGGCAGTACAGATAACCTTGGCTCATGTATCAGCCCCTGCCCAAACACAAACGAAGTGGATGGAGACAGACAAGGGAAAGAAACTTGGCCATCAGACCAGGATGTACATGTGAAGAGAAAATGCAAGGGTGTCCCTGGCGAATAAAGCTAAGGAAGACTTTAGAAATGGACAGTGACCACCATCTAATTACATTTTAACTCTTCTTCAGGATAAATCTATTAAGATTTGACAGAGTGACATTGAAAACAGAATTTCTCTTTGAAGTTTTTATTTTGTTGGTTTGGCTTTGTTTCATTACTTTTTTCCCCAAATGGGGAAATTAGCCTCAGTGACTTCAGGTAGCTCCCACTGACGTTACTAGATTCACTTCATTGGGCCCAAGCAGTCTAGAAATGAAACAGTGCATGGAAAAAAAAAATCATTTTGCTGAACTACCATGTCTCATGACTGTCTGTTATAAAAGCAAAGGGCTAACAACAAGAGAAGGCTGCTTGGCTGTCTTCTGAAACATGGGGTATGAAGAATAAATTCTCTCACTGTTTGCAAATACATCATATTTTCTAATAATATAAAACAGTATTTTCTAAGAATATGAAAAAAAGACCTGAAGTGAGAATTCAGTGGTTCAGCCACAGGTTTCCTTAGGCTCAACCATGATGGCTACAGGACAGTTAGTCAGATTAAACTGACTTATAGAAGTTCTAAAAAGAGCTGATCCACTGTATCAGTAGAGAAGCTTTATATGACTACCTATACCCTGCAGCCTGTTTTACCAACATATACAGGCATCATGGCAACTGAAATGTCATTTATTAGTGTGTTTATAATCAAAAAAAACTACCTAGGTAACTCAACATCATTAACTTCATCCAAACTTTTTGTTTGTTTGTTTGTTTTTCATATTTACTCCCCAAGAATACTGATGTTTTTTGCTAATTTATTGTCCTCTGTGAGTGGTCTCTCCCTACAGCAGAAAAGACTCAATTATCTTATCCTCTTTGAAGTTTGATGTACCTCAAGGGACACAAAATTCATGCAGCTGTATCAGACCAGCAGTGAGTAATGGAACATCTCCCTGGTGGGATTTACGGCCTCCTCTGACCACTGCTAAGTACCAGTTCAACAAATCTAAGTTACAGTCACACATGGGAGGCAGCTAGGAGGGTTGGAAGCTGGTTGAAAAAGACTACACATCCCCTTCTGTTGTCATGATGCTGTAATGTTGCAGTACACAAGCATGGGTGCAACAACAACAACAAAAAATGGATGCAGCAAGAAGCACTCTGGTCTTCATGGAAATTCAGAACAAAAAACACATCTGAAGCTGCTGGAAAAATATGACAACATTGTGCCAAACTTTCTGCTGCTCACTTGCGGCTTTCTAATATTTAACTTTTTGAAAAATTTCAGAATTCAGTTATTTTATTTCTTAAATATGTTTCAGAGCCTTAACACATCTAATAACAGCAGATCAATAGGCTCATTGCCCTACAGTTTATCACAGCACCAGCAAATACCTATGTTATGAAACTAAGTGAATTTACTGGAGTGTAAACCCCCAGTGAGTTGTCTGTAATCAGCCAGCAGGCCTTCAGGGCAAGAGAATTAATGTATTTTAATATTTTAGGTTATCTTCCATATGGCATAATGCTATACCCCATCTGTATGTGTGAGTGTGCAAACAAATGTAAGAGGTTTTTATCCAGAAATAATTTTCCCTTAGTGGAAGCTCACCTGTTTTCTAATGTTTTTTATCTTCTACTCCTTCAAACAAACTCTAATCAAAACTTGGAAGAGTGTGAGTCTACAAAGAGCATAAATGTCTGTAGAGGTGAATTAAACTATTTCAGATTTTTTTTTTCTCTTTAGAGTGTTGAAATGTCTGTTCTATTTTAAAGGACTTGGCCTCTTAAAAACAAGGCATCCTTAAAAGACACTTTTTTGCAGAACCTATCACTGAATCACGAAACATGTTCAAGGCTTCATATAACCAGTCATTTAACTGTGCTGAGAAAGTTTACCTCTAAAGTATCCCTTCATGGATAGCCACCTGCTATGGGGTCTCCAATTGACTTACTGTAAGCAGAAATGCAGCTCTTACTAGGAGCAGTTAAAAAGTGGTGTCAAAAGAGAAAAGCACACACATGTATATATTTATATAGGCATATTTATACTGATTCCCATGGAGAATTACAGAGAATTTTGAATAACTCATTGGAACAGTTGTGGGAAGGGAACAATGGAGAGTGAGCATCCCTTGCTGAATCCTCATGTCCTGATCAATGATCAGGATTTCACCTGTTTCACCTCCTCAGGTGCCCTGTTCTTAGCTTATGCAGACCTGCTGCGCAGCAAGCTCAGCAGCAGAGGTGGCAGTGTACCACACCAGGTTTCCCATACATGGCTGCATCAGGTCGAGTGAATATCCTGTCAGAAACTCAAAGTAATTTTAACATTAACATTAGATAATGTCCACCACTAAAAATTGTAGGATGCTAATGATTTAAATTCAGTCTTACTTCACATGTTGTATAAACTAGGACAGCGTTTGTGCCTGCAGTAAAACATTGTTAAAAGGCAGTTTATTAAGTAAACGCAGAGGTTGCAACACTATCAGCACGACCATGGATTCAAGAAGGGAGACTGCAGCCTGAAGATCACACATCAGCTGTCATGTGCCTTTGTAATAGAGATATTATTTACAACTTAAAGACAAAATAAACAGCATCATGTGTTTGATCTGTGCCAAGGAGAAGAAACAAACTACAGAGACTTAAAGAGTGGCATTATTAACTAGCACTGCTGGATAAACTCCTTTAAGAAGAAAGAAAAAGGCGTTAAAAATAAGCTACAGAGTAGACCACCTTTCGCAGCATGTTTTCTTCTGAATCCTGAAATTAATAATGCATTACTAATATTGTCATAAACTTATTAAAGCACTGGTGCTGTGAAGAGGAGTGTGGAATTTACAGAAGAAGAAAAATTCCCTTTCCTGAGATCTGCTGTCCAGGTGAATATATGAATTGTCTTGGTGACAATTATGGGGGGAAAAAAAAGTGGTTTTAAAAATCCTTCCCCCTTCCTTTTGTTTGTTTGTTTGTTTGTTTGTTTGTTTTTTCTTGATTTGTTTTGTTTGTTTTGGGGGGTTTTTTTGGGTTTTGTTTTGGTTTTTTTGTTTTGGTTTGGTTTGGTTTTTTTGGGGGGGTGGGGAGGGAGGGTTGGTAACCATGTGGGAAAATACAATTTGCAGGGGTGTTGGCAACTGAAGAAGTGAGTTTCACAGTTGCAGGGGTATTGTCAGGAAAATAAAGACTATGAGGGGCTTCCATGAAATCGTGTTTGCACTGTGTGATGTGACAAGTACTTGTGTGTGCTGTGGTGCAGCCATGCACCACGTACTGGGTGCACCACAGTGGTACAGCCTGCACTGTCTCTGCTCCTGCTCTGTGTGAGCAACCACCTGAAGCACTGAGATGCAAGTCATCCACAGCCTTGGATTTTGCTGAGCCTTGAGCTGGAGGCTGGAGTTTGGTGATGAAGTGGGAAGCAAATAATGGCCAATATGTGGTTTTAGAACAGGAGGTGTTCAAATCAGAACAGAAGAGAACAAAATTTGTACAGAATTTTGGTGGAGAAATAAGAACTCAGCACACCAAATGGCAGCGCCCTGACCCCTAACCATACATCTAAGCCATCCCTACTCATGTTGATTTAGACCATGTTCACTGAAATCCTTGAAGCTTAGAACCAGTCTTTCTCCTCATTGCTACATAATTTTCCATAGACCTCCTTGAAATAATTTTTCAAAGCACTCATTTTTGGTTGTTGGCTAATGAAATGGATTATGCATTCATGTGTGTTTGCTGTTGCATACATTTCCCAATACTTTCTTCTTAATCTAATCTCTCTTTGTCAAGTACAACAGTCATGCTAGCTTTTTTCAAAGCCAGAATAAGCTAAACAAAATAGGATAAGAGAAGTGTGGATATTTTTCTCCAATTTTTCCCTAACTAAACTAATGTCACTGGCTTCTATTCCACATATCCCATGATTTCGTTGATTTTCTAGTTCTAAGAAAAAGTGATAAGAGAGAGAAAAGAGACAAAAAAGCAGTTTAATAAGACAAATGTATGATTTCCATACATAGTGCATGGAAAGTTCGTGCTACAATCAAAGTTATCAGTTACATTTGCAGTTTCTACAAAGTAGCTCCCAAACCTCTGCTACACATACATTCGATCAGTTTTTAAATGTGCAAACTCTTAAAAAAAAAATAGTTCCTTACAAAAACTAACGATGTAGATCAGAGGGTTTTTTTGTTAACTTTTTCACAGCTTGACACTGACAATTTTAGCTCTTTGTCTATTTCTTTGTTTCCTTGACTTTAAAACGTGCTTTTAATTTTGCCTATTTCTTGGACTAGAAATGTTGTCAGTTGAGATCTTTTTCAGATAAATAGGTTTAACTCCGGAACTTGATGAACATCCTGCCCCTACTGATGCAAAGCACTCTTAAGACAGCTCTGTCTTGGAGCATGCACATCACCTCAGTGTGAGAAGTTTTTCTTTGAACATATAATTATGTCTATTTCAACAGCAACTCTAATGCAATCTTCCATAAGATATAGATATAGATGATATATAGATAGATATAGATATAGATATGGATGATATAGATATAGATATAGATGATATAGATACACACACATCTATTTTTGTCTATAACTGGACTCCCTTCAGAATTTAACTCCCACTGATCCAGGGATCAATGGACAAAAGAACAGCATTCTATTTCGCTTTAGAGAAACTTCAAACATATTGTAGGCTTGCAAATAACAATGTCATATTGATAATGAATATTTATATTGGGAACTGAAAAACCAAGTGATTCTCATGGGGATTCTAAGGTAAACTGAGATTAAAATAAGAGTAATCTAAACAATGAAACTGAGCAATCCACTACTAAATACTAAAGGTCTTCTCTGCACTATATGCAAATTGGTATTCAGTAATTTGAATTCACATCTTCTCTGCAGGGTATATACTTTATTATTAGACAGCAAAAGGAGAGATGTTTGCAAGACTTAACCCTAAAAAAAAAACCACAAACAAACAAACAAACAAAAAATACTCAGGCACAGATTCTAGTTCAAGAGTTCCTGGCATGACCATGATTGCATTCAGGTCAGTGTAAATGAAATGGAACAGTGCTGGCATAACACAAAAGCACATGGAGAACTGCAGCTACCTGTGAAGACTGTTGGTTCCATAGGAAGAATATACTGTCCTTTCTACTGCCTGCTGAAAGAGTATGGAACCAGGATGGAAGCAATGTGTCTGGCTCTCTTTTTAGTCTGTTTTTTGCCTGTCTTCTACACAAATATCACATTATATCCTTTTTATTATTGTGAGGGGAAGGACAGCTATACTTGTTTTTATGGTTAGGACTTTTGAATCATGTTTCATTGGCCTACTTGTTCAGTGGTCTGAAGGAAGGGAGCCAAATAGCATCAGTGGGATTTTTAAGCGTATTAGGGCCATATTTTATAAAGTTCTTTAGAAATTTGAAGAAATAAAGAGACGTGCAGTTCATTGAAGGACACATATTTTACCAGTTCAGGTACTTATCAAGATCCTCCAAGGCAACTAATTTTCATGCTTTAGGAACAAAGTGCTAGAAAAGGTTAAAGACTAGGTGAAATGGGAAAAGGTTTTTCATCTAAAAATTGCCTTTTTTTTCTTCTTTTTTTTCAGATTCAAAGCATTTCACAAAGATGTGACAAAGTGTTATGACATTTCCTACAATTAAAATTCAAACTAAATTGGATTGATCTTTTTATCTCATTATAGTAGACAATATTTCATACAAATAAAGGAGAAAGAATAACTTCACTCTTTTCTTATATTTAATTTTGAAAACTTATTACATACGCAATACTATCAAAAGATAGACAACAAGTATAACTATGTTATAATAGTAGCTAACAACCTGGCAATTGAATGTGCTGAGATTTTAGTTCAAGGGGAAATTTTGAATCTACTTTTTTGATTTCATATAAAAAATAAAACTTCAGAGTTTCCTAAGCAAAGGAATTTTTTTTAAAACTGTTTTAAAAAGACCTCTGAAAATCTGGCACTTAGAGCTGGCTTAACTCTGTAGGCTTTCATGTTCTTTGTAATATTCTTACAGTCTTCAAAGGAATCAATTAGCTTAATGCTAAGGATTCTTAAAAATCTCATTTTCTTTCTGTTCACAATCTGTATAATGGGGAAAGTGATTAGAATATCTATACTACAGAGGTATTCTGAAGTTTTAATTAAGTTCTAGAAATTAATTCAGGATCCTGAGATGGAAGAAAGGGAAAGAAATAACATCCTTATGTGTGCTGGAGCATTTGGCTGGAGACTGTGAAATTGTAGCCACTTTTACCACTTGAAAATATGAACCTTTTAACTCCCAGGTATGATCTGGAGCTGAATGTCTCTCTCTAAGTTGTGAAATGTGGAAAATCTTTGTATATTTAGAACTCTCTTTGCTCATGTTCTGTGATGTCCAGTAGCCTCAGTATTCAGTCCTTAATATTATTCCTCATTAGGATTCTTTTTGTCAGCCACTTGTAGATGTTCTTTTAACTGCTCATCTTTCTACCTCATCAAACCTCATTTCAATAATAACACTGGCACCTTTATGGTTTTTTTTCATAATTTCCATGAGGCAAAGGGAGATCAAAACTGCTGCATCTACCTCCTTTGGATTAAGACAGCGAGTTCCCTTTGAAGCAGACATTCAGGAAATGCCACAAGAAGATGGGGAGTTCCCTGAGTTGCTACAGGGAGGAGGGTGAGAGAAGATCCATAGACAGGACACTCAGTCAGGGTGTTTTCAGTTCAGATTCAGCATATGACAGTTGTCACCCTGCTCAACAGGTAAATTAAATTAGGTGGTTTGTATCTGCAAACTGAAAGCACATACCTACATGATGCACACACTGAGAAACATCTGCACAGCCATCCATAGTCAGCTGGGTTTGGAAAGCTTCTAGACCACTTCATCCACTACTTGTAATACACAGTTAAGCAACTCATGTTTTCCTTTCCAATGGGTTTTGATACTCACTCTGTTTGCACCCTGACACTGAAACTATAATTTATGAATGAAGATATTTCTTTAACCACCCTAACCTCAGAGCTCAGCTGTGTATGTGTTTTGCCTCTGGGTACATTTCCTTGCTTGATGGTAAGGTATCTATGACAGCATCCCTTGTCCCCACATCACATAATACCACTAATCACTGCGTGTTACTGCCAGACAGGACAAGTGGGACACAGCAGCATGTGGGCAGTACCATGGGGCTGGGTGTGATAGGCCAGTCTAGCTCACAGCTGCAGCAGTGGAGTGTGGGCCAACTCAGCAGGTGTTAATGGGTCATAACTTCTGGTTAAAACGTCCATTGCTTCTTTGGTTAATCTGTATCTCTAGTAGTTTTGTGTTCAAGCAATTTAGAAAAACAGTCTGCTTTAAATGGATTGCCTTGGTCTGGGTGGAAAGTGCAAAGCATAGTATGGCAAAAATACTGTGGAGCTTTGAACTTCAAAATAAATGTTGGCCAAACATTGTCCAAAGTCTAGTAGTTTTGTAGAAATAAAATACATGGACAATTAAAAAAAAAAACAAAAACCAAAACACAAAACAAAACAAAAAAAACAATTGAATTAGATGCATTCAAAATAAACAGCATCTAAGAACTGTCACCCAGAGGACTATTTTCATCTTGTTCTTTCACAGTATTAAGCTCTCATGAAAACAAAACAGTATCGTTAAAAACAGAAAAACAGGTACCACTTTAGAAATGTAACAACAACTGTAAAAATCTCTAGTTTTTTGTGCTTCTATCCAATGCCTAATGTGACTGGTATTCCTATATTATTGTTTTCATTTGTCGTAAACTGATGTATATAATATCACAGTTTCACACACAAAGTGATTGTACTAGGGAAGCAGATGGAATAGTCCCTACCCTCAAGGTTTCTGTAGTGTTAGTTCATAATCATAAACTTGTATGTCCACTGAGGTAGAAGTATGCCACAGATTTCAGATCCCTCCATAACTTGTGAGTTTTTCTCATAAAATGAGACCTTGGCTCGATTAAACCACTCTGCCTACACAATGTAAATATATGCTAAAAGAACGCAACAAGTTTCTTTGAGCTCCTTTTCATTGCTGTGATGTCAGACATGACTTCAGCACAGCAGAGCTCTTACTCTGCAGGCACCACTCTTTCCATTTTTTGCATGACATTTAGTTACTATCTCCAGAATGGGGAAGAGAAAAATAAAAACTTTCCGTCTAAACAATTCATCCAAAAGCAACAATCCAGAGCATAAAGAGTGGATCTTCTGTTTGTGAGCTGTGACTGGGAAAACTTTGAAATTTTTCCTGTCTGTTCTCTCCCTTCTTTCTTTTCCCAACAATCTCCCAACCAAACATTTATGGTTATTCAGTTGACAGCCAATAAATAGCAAAGTGTTTGGGGGAAATCTGTAGTTTTTTCGGAAAGAAACCTATAAAAGAAAGAGACGCGGGGAGAGAGAGGAGGAGAGAGCGTAATCTGTACACCATCTGTTGCCTAGTGCAATTCATGCTGACACAGGGCTTTTTGACATTTTATACCTCGAATGCAAGCACATAGATCATTTCTACCTTGTACTTTTCCCGTCTCATTATCGGAATTTATTCCCTTGCTTTGTTGTTGGTGGAGTCCCTATTCTAATTGTTTCTTACATGTGCTGTAAATCTGTCCTCCAATCAGTAAAGCCCTGGAACATGAAACTGAGACCTAGCAATTTCCTTTGCTTACCAGTGCATCTGCTGGAGCATAGTGTTGAAATAAAATGAAACATGTTTGCACTCTTTTTCTATCATACTGTAATGCGCCTTTCATTTCGCTCAAGGAATTTTTAATATTCAAGCCATACCCTGTGCATGAAGTCATTTCCCTCCTATATAATTGTAATGGTAATATGCATGGCCTAACTGGCAGTGGCACAGCTGGCTGCTTGCCACAGCTAAGCCTCTGACTCAAAGACTTTAATTCTGTCATGCCTCATCTGGTTTTATGTACTCTTTTGTAGTTAGTTCACAAATTTATTCTAGGGTATCCATTGAGATGGGCAGGCCATTGACTTTTCTCTAAAGATAGCACACTAAACTAATGAAGGGTACCAAATATGTGCATTGATAACCTGTGTGCATACTGAATAGAAATCAGATTATAAGTCAATGTGCCTGTGTGGTCAGGACTTATTGACAGATGCTTAGACCCTGATTGTGCAAAGATTTAGTGGTAGTGCATAGAGGCAAGCATAGGGAAAAGTCTTGCCTCATCGCTGCCTGCAGGATCTGCTGTCACAAGTGGCAAGTGGCATGGGATCTGCACAGGCTATGTTAGCAGCCTGTTACCCCACAGGACCATTTAATGAATTAATAGCGGTGTTTTGTTTTGCAGGTTTTAATTAACTAAGTCCTTCTGGAAAATTGTGGTGTGGCTTCAGCCAAAAGGGGCTTTAAAGTCTCCCTTCAGGTTTATTTTCACTCACAGGATCAGAATAAAGGTATGATGTCCTGATGCTTTGTACAAACTACCATACCTCTTTCCCTCCATCTATCCCTGAGTCCAAAATAAATGCCCCCAAAGCAAGGTTCTGTGTTTATCTTTTTGCTTTCATCCCCTTCTGCTTTCACTAAGATCCTCCATCTTTCTCCCTCTAACTCCCCTAAAAAAAGTGATTGTTTCAAGAAGCCAGAATATCTGACCCCTGCTTCCAATTACTCACTGGAAATATATTTCAAATGATGGTTACCATCTTCATCCATCCTCACCTTTCTGAGTCTGCTGTTTGTCTCCTCTCTATTTGTCCATAATAACTTAGAAGATTTGCTTTTGTCTATAAAGCTCAATGGACATCTACTGAGTTACAAGAGCAATAAAGTGTTATTTACCAGGTTTATGGATCACTCACTTTCAGTCTATCGTTCAAATGTAAGCCCCCTCTGAAAGTTAAAAGCTGTTGGTGTGAATCGATTTGGACTTCATTTTATGCTAGCTGAAATCAATGACCAAGCTTGTTTCTTGCTGTAGAAGAAAGGTCTTACTAGCTGCACACACTGCAGATTTTCTTGATTTGATGGTCAAGACATAATGCTGAAAAAATGTTATTTGAACAAAAGATTTCATTCAACCTGAAGTGAAAATTCTTTTTTAACCATGCATTAATTATAATGATACTAAAATGATGAGTGAATTCTAAAAGAAAATGATTATTCAAAATGGAAACAAATTACTTTAGGGGAAAAAAATGCCTTTCCCAGAAAAACAAATTCTCATACTTGATTTTTACTTAGAAACAATGTGATCTTCTTTTAAATTCACTTTTTATTTTTTTACCTGGGGAAAAAATATTGTACTTGATCCTTTTATAGGATTGAGGAAACACAGAAAGTACAGTCAGGCAAATTAGTTCTGTCAATCCTATATTTACTGCTACTCTCAAGTGGTGACTCAGTCAATCTGCTGTATAGATCACCTCTGATCTGTACATTGGGAGGTAGGAGTAAATAAGCAGATAGAAGGGAATATTGGTTCGTTGTCAAGCCTTGCCGTGATAAGAAGCCAAATGTAGCCATAACCTATACCTAAACTAAAGTTCACAGATATCTCTGGTTTAGGAAAAGAACATCTCAGCCCTTTCAAGAACATGTTCTGCTGTTCTCTTTGGAAGACTGCATTGGGAATAGCAACTAAGAGAAACAAGAGAAAAGTTTTCTAATTTGAAACCTAGGAGCTGAACGTGGCAGACCTCAGAAGAGGAGACTGAAGGGAGACCTCATTGCAGTCTAAAACTTCCTTGTGAGGGGAAGAGGAGGGTCAGACACTGATCTCTACTCTGTGATTACCAGTGACAGGACCTGAGGGAACGGCCTGAAGTTGTGTCATGGAAGGTTTAGGTTGGATATTAGAAAGTTCTTCACCTCGTTGGTCACTAGAACAGGCTCCCCAGGGGAGCAATCACAGCACCAAGCCTGACAGAGTTCAAGAAGCCTTTCAGCAATGCTCTCAGGCACAGGGTGTGACTCTTGGAGTGTCCTATGCAGGGCCAGGAGTTTGGACTCAGTGATCCTGATGGGTCCCTTACAATTCAGCATATTCTATGATTATGCGAAAACTCCTAATTTAACGGTTTAAATTCTAAAAAAAATCACGCCAGTTTTCATTTAAAATATTTCTTGGATTACTTATCCACTTGAAAAAGTCATACTAGTTATTCTCATGCTCCAGCTACTAATGACCTAACTATAAACATTTAGTTTGCAAACTCTTGATTCTCCTCTCCACTGTTCCAATCTTTTCCCCTCCCTTCATCTCAAAAGAATCTAAGTTTGGAGTGCATGCCAAACAATGACTTTCCTAATCTTCCAGATAATCCATGCAACTGACTAAAATGGTAATGAGGTACAGGAGTTACATTTGATGAAAGTACCAAAAAAATTCATTTAATGTCACCACAGCTCTGAAATACTATCCTGGCCCATGCTGTTCATATGTACCCATGACAAAGGTAGCCTAAGGAAAAAAAACATTTCTGCCTCCAGTACGTTCTTGGGTTTAGAATTTTCCAGGCCCTGTTTCTCTGTTCACAATTTATTTTCTTCATATCAGTTTTAAATATGAAGTAGGTTCCCAATGTTTACTTAAATTTTTCAGTTTTTAAAAATAGTATTGCAAGCATATGATTCTAATAAAGCATATTGTGCAGGGAGAAAAGTAAGCCTAGAGGCAAATCCTGTAACTCTCCAGACTGTAAAGACAGAATGATGACAAATTGTATAAATATGTGCAAATTGTCCAAATGATGTCATGTATCCAGGCTTACAAAAGTCAGGAAGAATACTTGAGTCTAAGGTCAGCACAGACTCTTTCTTTGAATAAAATTGAGCAATTACATTCAATTTGCTAAAATTTATCACCAAGAAAAATGTTTTGTTTAATCTTAATCTTTGTCATATTTTTCAAGCTTTTTAGAACCTACTGTATTACCACATCAGTGAAGGCCCCCAGTAAATTCAGGAAAAGCCTGATAGAAGCATGCATTAAACAGGCTTCCTGTTGGAAAGGATTGGTGAAGTAGGGCAGCATACCTGTGACCTACCACATGAAACTTCTCAATGCAATTTAAATAGCAAATTACAGATGCTTGTAAGGGTGCCTTTTTTTTTTCTTTTTTTTTTCTTGAAACAAGCAGCACTTTAGATTACTTCAGAAAATTGCATATTGAAACTTTCTGGGGCTAGATGACAGGCGTCTATTCTCTGGACTCCAACTGGTCTGTAAATGCTTATACTGAAGCCTTTTTGATTTACATTACACAGGTCTTCATTTCTCTCTTCCTCTTTCTCCCCCTCTCTCCCTCTCCTCCTCTCCCCTTTCAGTATTGAGGTCAACCTTCTCCAATTATTTGTCTGCAAACCATTTCTTTCTTCAGGTTTTCCCATTTACATTACATAGGTTGGTGTCTCCTTGGGTCAAGTTGCTTTAACTTCCACTGCATTTTTTTCTCACCTTCCAATGCTTTGCTTCCTCTCTGGTCTCACCCTCCACCCCCAGACGTTCCAGTTTTGGAGATAGCAAATTACTGTAAAAAGGGGGAAAATTAGATTGTTTCTACTTTCCTGACAAACTTCTTATAGCCACAACTACTGGAACATGGGTCCAGCTGAATGCACAGATGTTTAACCGTGCATTGAGCTGTGTGTTGTCCCTTCACATATACATCTGTTTGCAAAGGTGACAATTCATTGTCTGTTGTTCAGGTTATATGCTTTGGTGATGGGCATGAATGTCTATGTGGACACACTCAAACCTATTGATGTCTGAACACTTTGGAGCACCTTGGTAATATTCATTTGACTGATTGTGAAATGGTAGTTTCTGACAGTAGACCTCTATTCCCAATGTCAGCCAGACTTCAGCTCCTATCATTAAAAGAAACAAAATTATATTAATTTGTTTTTATAGGTTTATGAATGAATGTCCAAAGAGAAAAGGATGACAAATAAAAAACAAAACAAAACAAAAAAAAAACCATTAAAACACATCTGTTCTGACTTTGCCTGTGTGATTCACAGGGTTTGATAAATTAACAGTAGTGCCCACTGCATTTGAGAGGTCAAAGAGATTTGTTGCAAATATATAACATGCACTTGCCTCTATCTCAGGATCAGAGCGCCTGCACACTTTTGTGAGCCATGACTCATGCAAGAAGTGGATGTGAGTAAAGGGTTTGCTTTCTAGCCTCCCTGTTTGGGAACAAAATTAAGAACAGATGGAACCTGTTACAAAAGAATTTCTGAAGTAGGAGCTTTAAAAATGGTGGTGGCTTTTTATTTGATTTTTAAGAGAAAGAAAAGCTCCTACGATGTTAGTGGGATGAGATGTGGTGTACAGCTAATTTGGCATCATGCAATCCGATCTAACATCAAGTTAACACTAGAGCAGCTGAATTCTCCAAACATGTTTCAGCTGCATACTTAAAGCCCCTGTAACTGTTACTTTTAAGAGTGCATTAAAAAGGTTGTGAAAACTGCTCCTTGTAATGATTTCTACAACAGGATCTCTGCTAACTCGCAGCTGGATGCTGTCAAACACACACCTCCCTAATAGACAGCACTGTGTGTACAATTAACACATTAATTTATGGAGTAAACTGATCAGGGGAGACTAGAGCTTCAAAGTCAAACACTCACCATTAAGGAAAAAGTGAGGTTACGTTGCAGGAGCTGCCTTGCTCACTGCAGCCTTTCCTGACACAAAGGCCATGCCTGTGCTGCTAAGCCCAGAGGTGTTCCCTTGCTTCCATGTCTGTCAGAGCAGAGGGTGGTTTCTTTGCTGCAGTTATGCCTCACTTTTACATAGAAGAGGAGAGAGTTTGGTGCAGAATGGGACACAAGGCATCCTTCATCAGCATGGACCCACCAAAAATGAGTCTCATTCATCATGCTGGGACTCAGAATTAGCCAGAGAGGAAGCCACATGACCTGGCCAACCACCATCACTTCTCTGTTTTGGAGACACAGGCCTTAATTGAAGACACAGAGCAAACTCATCTTAGAGCAGGATGTTTAGGCTTCCTCTGGAAAAGATAGCCTCTACTTTTTTCTTTACTATAAGAGGATTTAAGCTCCTTTTCTATTATAACTTTTTGATTAGAGCATTCATGGGGAAATGGATGATCCATGCTGAAGTCTTAATCGAAGGCATTCAGATTTGTCCATACAATGAAGTGTGCTCTACCTTTTTTATCAAAGGCTATTTTGCAGACCACCACTCTTCTTCGTCTTTGTCCTGCTCTCAGCCTCCCCAGTACCACCTTATTTTCAGGAACTGTGTCCCTCTGATGCCCTCTCCAGGCATGCTTCTGTGCACCTGCAATTGCCCCTGCTCTCACAGTCACAGCCTCCTCTGGGTTCTCCTGGGTATCTCCCACCAGGAGAAAACTACTATGATTTTCAAGCCCCAAAGTTGTTGGGTTTTCAGTTCTGTTTTATTTCAGCTCAATACCAACTGTCCTCTTTTTCTTTCCACTGTCTACAACTCTAATTCATCAGAGGAGAAAGAAACTGGTAATTCCCCTCATTTTAGAAAGATCCTCTACTTCCCCACCACACATACTCCCTTCACTAGAGGTAAATGCAGTTACTGTGAGCTGGGTACATAGAACACTACGATCAGCACCACAGTGAGATAAAAATATAGCCTGCCTGAAGGAAGAGATGCTCAGCTTTGAGTAACCAGAAAACCAGTCCTTAACACTACTGTCTCTGAAGAGAGCATTGACTGAACTGTCTAGCCAAAGTTTTTGTGTGTGGTTCATCATTAGATTAATTTTCAAGGAAAACATAAGAATATTGCCAAGAGATATTCAGATACTTGGATGATGATGGTTTGCTTTTTTATTTCCTTCCATCACCATATCCACAACAGATGCAGATCAGGTGCAGACTCCATGAACTTTTCTTTGGTGGGTTTGGGTTTTTTAAGTAGAAGTTATTCTGCCAACTCTGACACTCCTGGCCAGAGATTTTCACTTCTGTGAGTCATTTACCTCCCCTTTCTCATTTTGTTGCTGGTTTCTTGTGGAGGCAAAAGGAATTGGGTCATTTGCTGGCAGTTTCTGAATCTACTGAGTTTCCTAGCACTTGCAAATCCCAAGAAAGTGGTCATGTGGTGTATAAACTTGCTTAATGTCTCACATTTGTGCTGGATGCAGTGAGCTTGCTGAGCATGCAGAGATACATTTCACAGTGACAACATGGGAAATGAAGTGCATCCTGGGTATACTTGAATTCTTTATAAAATGGTGTATAAATCCTGAGTACTTTGATGGACCCAGTACACAAGTTTACCAGTTCCCTGTTTCACACTGCACCTATAGATTCACAAGAATCTATAACAAACTACCAAAGAGAAAACTATTTGCTTCTCTAATCCCATATTAGGATGTCAAATCTGACATAAATTTCACCTTCTGTCCTACTTTTCTTCATGCCTAAAATACCTTTTCCTTTAATGTCTAGCATATTCATCACTCCCCTTAGATAAATAACATAATAGTGGCTCTATTAATTTATTCCTTTAATAATCCATCTTTCCACTGCTTTGACCAGTTTTCCTCTTGGTGTCCTGAAAACAGGCCTGCCCAGTACTAGACTTCTGGTCCTACATGTTCATTTTGCAAAGTTTCTAAGTGCTGCTAAAATGACAGGCAAAGGGTATCCTGCAGGGTATCCTGCTCAGGGGAATAGTGGTGTCTTGCCTCTTCAAACAAAAGCAGGAGTATTCAAGCAGGGAGCACATGACTTTTCAGGAGGGAAAGCCAGTCTGCAAGGACAAGAAGCTACTGGCCTGCCCAAGAGGCATGGAGAGACAGGGCAGGAGTCTCTGCAGGGGCAGTCAGCCATAGGAACCAGAGTCAGCCTATCTGCCAAGTCTACCACTTTTAACACATGAAATGTTGGCAGGTATGAAGCCAGAGCAGGGTTTCAAGAGCACTTGTAACACCCTGGACTTCTCTCACACCTCCGATGTTCACTGACAGCTCTCATTAAATTAATCCCTATAAAGCAGTGGGGATTTGAACAATTTTGCCACTCTCTCAAAAGGTGTTACACCACTGCTTCACCACCATTAAGGAGACCGGCCACCCAGTCTCTTGTCCCTGAAAAAACAAGTATTTGGAAAAAAAATCCCATCAACAGAATTCTAGGAAAAACAGGGTTGCCCAGGGAAGTCTAACCAAGAGCTAGCTCTCATGGACTCAGAATAAACAGAGACCTACAAGAAGTCATCATAAAATTAACAGTTTCATGGAAACTGAAGGAGACATTCTTATAAAATTTAAAACAATTGCAGCCATGGGATATATCAATTTCTTTACAAGGAAAGTTTTCCATACAATGATTTAAAGCTTTGTAGTTGAATTTTGGTTTTTAAGTTTCTTACAGGTAATGTTTGTATGTGCTGTCATTTGGACTGGGCCCTTAGGCTGTCAGTGAACACATTGTCTTGGTTAAACCATTTCTGCCTCTGGACAGAAATAAAAATTTATTCACCACCATTTTCAAGCTAAAAATGTTTAGACTCTGCCTTAACTCCAAAAATTACTTCATAAAAGTATTTTCTGCCAAGAGATCATGAGGTAAAATTAATTACATTAAATTCTTTGCCTGTCTTCTCCTTTTGCCTCTGTAATGCCAAACTGTCCTTGCCTATAACACATATCATCAGAAAAACAGCTAGAAATAAACTTGTGAAAGTCCTGTTGTGATAAGCTTATGAGACACAAGGGATTCTGGAGAGCATGACTTGTCTGCAATGACGGCAGAAAGATCCTACATTCAACTTGCCAGCATTTTTTTCTGGAAAAACTGACCCCTTTCTTTTACACAGTAAAACTCAGTCACATCTGAGAAGTCTTATTAGCCACGAGGAACTAATAAAAAATAACCCAAAAGTGTAATATTGTCTGTCCAAGAATATTACCCCCTCAGACAAGTTATCATGGAAAATGGAACATGGACAATTCACCAAATAAACTTCTGTGCTTCTGACCCCTGGAAAGCCAGGCATAATAGAGAACATATGCAATTGCTTCTCGTTGATACCAAAGACAATTTTCATAACAAATCAAGAAGCTAAAATTTCATTTTCAAATATGTGTTTTACCATAGACTATGTCCTATTTAAAGATTTAGAAACCTTCCTTAGGGGCTTTTTAGGTATTTTGTTTAGGTGTGGTGCTTAGCACAGGACCTCACATGCAGATATCTTAACCTGAACTGTTATCTGATCTATACCCAGAATTTGGATTCACCATTTAAGCAGAGAAAAAACACTTAACTTCACTGGTTTTCCAAGTCAGAGCAGAACTTTTTCCTGTTGTCAGCTTCTCAAAAGTTTTCATTTCAAGGAATAACAAAAGTTGAATCTTTTGTCCTTAGTCATGGGAAAATATTGTCATTTAAGGATATTTTTAATTATTATAGAGTCTGAGGATCTAATGTTTAAAAAAAAAAAAAAACCACACAAAAAAACTCAATGGCATTAACCTGCTTAGACTACGGTTAAACTGTAACCAGATTTTGGGGTTTTCATGCAGTCCAGGAAGCATATAAACACTTTGCTGACTGTAAAAGAGAGTTTGGAGAACTTACACTAAATTTTTGCATTTTACTTTTGACCTAACATAAAAGAAGACCAAAACACTTTCTCACTTGGGGCGAAACCCGTTAAAACAATCTCAGCAAAATCACTGCAATTGGAGGTAGAATATAACCCACAATTTCAAAATACATAACCCATGGATTATATGAAATATAAAGTAATTTTAATAATTGTCAGTTATTAGCCTGAAACTTCTTAAAGTGGTTATGATTGTAAATGAAAGTCTTCTGTTTCATTTTCATTTGAACCTTGTAGAAGTTGCATGGAGGAGTAATAACTGAAACATTTAATGGCCATTTATCCTATTAATATTGATTCTTGTGGAGATAGAAGAATGTAAAAAATTTGGTAATTTTGTATCTCTGGAAACCAAGCAATTATAAAATCTTCAGTGGTTTAAGTACAAAAACACATTTAAAATACAAAGGGTCGAAAGCATCTGTGTTGAAATAAGCATAAGCAAATCCAAGGAGATCAATCAACATTTATATGAGTAATATTTCAGATCAAAAACCTGGACCATTTTAACTTTTAGTCTTCCATTTATTTGCATATTTGTATCAAAAACTAATCGAGATCAAGTCCCTTTAACTATGTGTTTAATTTAAATTGTGTGTTTAATTTAAATGTCTGAACCTCACAAAATATCTGAAAAAAATAAGGGAAAATCCATGTTTTTTCACTGGTAGAAGTTTGAGGGGGCCTTCTCACCTTTTAGACATGCCCACTCCTGAACACATGACTTTTTTTTTTAAATTTAAATTTCGAGAGTATTACCATGATGGAAAACCATCTATTCTCCACTTGTTGTGCAGTACTATCGCAACATTTCAGCTATGTGCAGCTTATGAACCTCAACATTACTACAACTGGGAGTGAAAAACCCATCAAAGCTTTTTAGGTTGTCAAAGTGACAACTGGAGGGAAAGATGGTTGCTGTAAAATGAATTTGGGCTGGGGTATTAGTGGTCACCTGATACAGAGCAACTTCCTTCTCTCAAACTGTCCTGAAGACACCTATGCTTTCCTGCACTGGAGAATTTACAAAGCATACATGGCAGGAAAACTGGCTGAGGCAGGAAGCACTTTCTCCTAACAAACTTACCATTGTATTAAAGATGCTTTTGCCAACCCTGTACCAAAAAGAATTTTTTTTTTAATTGTTGACACCCTCAGAACAATCAGTGCAATCACAATTACTTTGACAGGCATGTTGGAATTGGAGTAGGCAGAAAATGGCCTTAATGTGAATCTTTTACAAAGCAGCTGTTAGAGTCTAGTAACAAGACTCTGAATAAATGGCAGCTACATAACTTCCCCTAATCAGATTGGAGCAATCAGCTTGAAAAATTTTCCCATATGTTGAAGAGTGGAGCTTAGGCCTAGGGTTATGGCAGGGACACAGGCCATGGTAAGGTTACAAAGTCTGGCTACAATTAAACACTCACTGCAGAAATTGTGATGATACTTCGGGGAGCTATTGCACTTTAGCCATTTGTAATTGCACGTTCGGAAATTACTCACTCTAAAATTACTCGGGGCCCAGTTACACGGTTTACAAACATATGTTCTCAGAGAGAGGGAAAAACATTATCCTTCCAATGGGCACCATTTATAGATTTTTTTTATGGCTATTAATGAAATGTAACTTTGCAAGATTGTTTACTAGTAAGTGCATGTGATTTTGGGAGGTTCTATTTGTCATTAATTAAATTATAGGGCACATTTCTGCCTAGCAGGGGTAAATGTTTTTAATGCTCTGGTTTAATGCCTTGTTGAGTAACCCAGGCAGAACATTTCTCCCTAGGAGAGGTATTTCCTAGTTCTTTACAGACTGCAGAACACTTCTGTGGGTCATATTATCCATGGCAGGATATGTGGGCTGGCACCTGATCTGTGTATCAGTGCTGCCACTTCAGATGTATTTTAGAGATAATAAAGTGTGAAAGTTATGTAGAAAATTAGCATTAGCACAAGCTTTTTAATTATACAGCTTTTTTATGAATTTAATGAAGAAAGACAAGGCCTTCAGGATGTCTTTTTCTACTGATAGTTAATCCAAGGAAATTTTCCATTATGTTCCAAAGCCTATCCTTCCTGCATTTCCCAAGCCTGGGAAACAGTGAGTCCAACGTGCTTTGCAGTCCTAGAGAACAAGATGTACTGGTGACTGACAGCACTAATGACCTTTCCGGTTTATTGAATATGAAAGGATAAGTGTAGGGCGCCAAGTATGTTCATGTGTACAAAGGGAGATGATCAGCAAACCAACATGAGGAGCTTGGCATCGTTTTAGAAAATGTCATCCACACACTTTTCGAATACACCTGGTTCACATGCAGTTTCAGCAACATGGAGAGAGGTATAGTGCTTGGTATGCTGTTTGGAGACTTCATTTGGCACAGTAAGACCTCTAGTAGTTTCCAAGCAATTTTTTTATACAAAAAATCCAGCATGATACTCTGTATCTGATGGGAAGCTCTAAAAATGAGAGAATTTTTCCAGTGCTGTGGGTCATTGTTAGGATCTGCAGTACTGTCTGGTGACAGAAACTGAACATAAAAGCATACAAATGAACAGCTACATAATTTTCTTTGAACAGAGTAAATATGATTTCCCGTGTTTTTGTTTGTTTTAACTTCCAATTGGAAGTGCAAAGTCATGTAACTTGGGGAGGAATTTGGAAAACAAATTGCTCTCCTGTAGGTGAATAAAGTTAAGTGGTCTTCCTCATCTCCATGCATAGTTAGGAAACAGAATTAATTTCTTTGAGAAGGGAGATTCAACTTGCTTTTCTGAATGGACATGGTTTGGCATTGGAGCATATTGGGGGCTGAGATAGCACCTCAGAATGTGTACACTTTCCTGTGAACAAAGGGACTACCTGTGAGTACCTGTTTCTCCCTTGCTCCATGTGTAAAATATGTTACTCTCACACTAACAAGTGTTCTTCCAATTGGGAATGAGCTAATGCTGGATCCTGCTTTAGGATTTAGGATGTTTCAGCCCACCCCTTTCTGTTTTGCAGCAAGTAAAATTAAATCTTAAATTCTATAAATGTGAATTAGTTTAGTGAGGCCAAATGTTTTGGTTTGGCTCTTTCTTCACAAGATGTTTTTAAAAATAATTTTGCAAGCCTCATATTCAAAAAGGAGTCTTACCCTATTTGTGTTTTCTCACATGGGACTTTGTTTTGTTCTTCTCAGTCTGTGGGCTGAGACACAGTAGGTGGGCAGGATGCCATTAAAAAGTCCATGTATTAACAGAGTACTGTTACAGATTGTTACACTTTTTTATTAAAGACTGAAGATACTAGCTTTGGATTTCAGTTTCATTTGGAAGCACATGGGTAACAGGACTGTTCATACTGTTTTCTGGAAAAATAGCATTAAAGGGCTTTATCCTTTCATAAATGCATAACAAGTTAATGTGATTTTTTTCTTTTGGGAAAAATTAAGAAAACTCCTACTAAGATTGTATTTTTAATTTAGAATATTAATTTGGAAAAGTATTTGGTTTGGGTTTTTTTCAATCTTTCCTTCCTCTTACTATTGTGAAAAAGATAGGAAGCAAAAGAAATTCAGATTTTGCCAAAGTATCTTAAATCTTCCTTTGGTGAGAAAATTCAAGCCAAAAGGATATTTTTATCTTTCAGCTGTGCTTGTTTAATTTTCACATTATTCTGATGCTAACAAAAGAGAAGGAGTGACATAAATAGTGAAAACTTCAGTGTAGACAGGTTTCTGGCTCAGAAACCATTTCCAGGACACACTGAGCACACAGAGCACAGTTGATGGCTTCTGTAGCCAGGCAGCTGTCTACACTATGGCTCACTCTCCTGTTAATACCAGGCTAGTGGAATCAGTGCCTCTTCAGATTTTAATCAAACTACCTGAAATGTTGCTGAATACTGTGTGAGCTGGAAGACAGAAGGACTCAAATTGTTTTCAGCACTGTTCAGATGCAGTCACTGTTGACACCAGTCATCAGCCCTGAGTACTTTTCCTAGGGTATGTGAGGCCATAATGTCCTCACAGCTTGAAAATCATTCATTCTCATAACACTCACACATTCTTCTGCGTGTGGTATGTCTTCTTGGGGAAAGAAAAAAAAATTAGAGATAGTCCAAANAAAAAAAAAAAAAAAAGGCTGGTCACAGGGGTTATAGAAGTGTAGTCATTTGTAAATTGGTTATAAAGATTTGAAATCTTAAAGAGACAGCCACAGCCTGTGGTTGTTAAATATATGGATTTCTCTCTCCCACATACAGAAAAGAAAACATTTATTTTCAACTTAAAAATTGTTTTGGGAACTAAGATGTAATTGTGCATATTCGTTGAAAGAGGGTGGAAGAGTGGTATAGTAGTCTGTCACCTGAGGGGCCCAAATGTAAATGAGACTCTTAGAAAGAAAGCATAGCTATCTGTCCTACTATCCATCACTGAGGTGTTAAGGTTAAAATGTATCCCCCTTGGTACCATGTCTAGTATTTGTGTAATGTGAGGAAAGTGCAGAGCTAGACTAATAACCTGATTCTCTGATGCTTACCCACACAAAGCTTTTCAACACCCTGGCTATGTGTCAGCAGTAGAACACAGGGCTATTTCTAGCTGAACAAGGCATATTGAATGACATAAGCAGAGCCACACATGCATGTGCATGGGCTGTTCTCATCTTGGGGTCATTCCTCCTTCAGAACTACTTTACCCTTTGGTTTTGTCCAGCCACTAAGTTCTCTGACCAGCTTCTGAGGACCTCCCAGCACCTCCAACTACAGCCTTCCAGGGTCCTTCCTCTGACCCCTCTGGCACATCCCTCAGTGAGGAGATAGAGCTGCCACCCACCTAGCTTATGGATCTCACACAGTGCCTAGTCACAGCAGGGGCAGTAATTCTACAGATGTACTTGGCAGTCACATCATTTCAGGGAGTCCTGAAGACTGTGGAAGGCCAAAATTGAACTTTAGGCAAGTTTATGCATGCATGGCAGTGGCTCCAGTGTGCACAGTCATGAAAACCATGCAAGTTAATGTAACACTTCAGTAATGACTTGAATACTTCATAGCAAAGAAGGGCGGAAAAGAAAAGGAAAAGAAAAGAAAAGAAAAGAAAAGAAAAGAAAAGAAAAGAAAAGAAAAGAAAAGAAAAGAAAAGAAAAGAAAAGAAAAGAAAAGAAAAGAAAAGAAAAGAAAAGAAAAAGAAAAGAAGGAATTCCTGACTAAATTAATAGCGAGAAAATTTACAGATGGTTAAAATTCCACAGTTTCAACTCCAGTGCTGCTGAATGTGTTAAAACTAGTGGGAGTCACAACCACAGTTTTCATTAAACCTATTGGAAAAGCAAAGCAAAATGATGGTAAAAGTAGTTATATTCATAGACGTCTTGTCTACCCTGTGGCTCCCACCAGTGGGAATTTTTTTCACACTTGCAGACTTCCACAAATCAACTCAGGCCTATAGCATGGACATGAGGTATTTTACAACCATGTTACAAGGGCCAACCACTTCTTAGAATGGTACATTTCTTGAGTTTAGACAAGGCTTAAGAAATTGAACTAGCAATGAAAATGAATCCCTGGTTGATCATAACACTTCTGAAATGGTTCTGAAGAGTTTTGTCTGGTCTGCCTTGCTTTTATTTCCAGCTTGGAACCTCTGGAATTTCCAACAATGGAACCTCTGATTGCAAGAGATTCATCCATTTTTCTGTGTGTGATCCAACTTAATCTGACTCAGCTGAGAGTTTTATGTGCATAAAATCTGCAGGAACATGGTTTACCCTTACAATAGTATCAGTTCCTACAGCCATCACATTTAAAATGTAGAAAGATTAAAAATGCATTAGATATCTTAATTTTCATCCATAGGTCCTGGCGCTCTGGGAAGATCTTGACAACTAAACATACAAAAGTTTACAGTGATTATAGGTCACTAGAAGTCCTATGATTAATGAAAACAAAATGATGAAACAAAATACCTTCCTCAACTTGCACAAATGCCTAAATTTCTTCAAGGAAAATGTGAAGCTGTATTTGCCTAATTACCACTCACACAAAGCTATTCAGCTTTTCAGGTGAAAACAATAACTTCATGTCCAGCACGTAAAACATTTATTCTATTTTATTCCAATTGTTCCAATTTCTAAGGCTGAAACTTTCTCTTTTACAATAGGAAAGGATGTTGGGTAGAGGTTTTCCCACTAAATTGTCCAGGGTCTTTAATAAGTTAGTGTATCCTGTCTGCTTATATAATGTACTGAACTATATTTCCCCTGTTGTCCTCTTCAAATGTCAGGTTAGTTCTGTGGTGTGTAACTACAGGAAAGAAAGGATTAAGAAGCAAAATCAGACCACAAAAGAAAGCTGATTACCTCTAATTGCATGTGAAGGTCATCTGCTTCAAGCAGTAGAAACACCATCATATCTCAGCTGCCTAAGATCTGTTTGGATTGCCCACACCAAGGCAAAAAGCTGTTGCTCCTTTAACAAAGAGATGGTTTCTCAGTGGACTTTTACTTAGATCCTCCTTTTGTCCTGTTTTTTTGTTTGTTTTTTTTTTTGGTTTTTTTTTTGGGGGGGTGGATTTTTTTGTTGTTTGTTTGTTTGTTTGTTTTTTGTTATAATCTGGATAAATGCTACTAAGAATGCAATGAATGATGGAGGCAAGTCTCATAACATGAACTATTATCTTGGCACTAAGAGTGCAAAGGATATTTGTAGGCAGTGTTAGGAGCTGCAGTAGAGTTTTTGGTACCCTGACAATATGCATACATTCCTCGCGGGTGTCCTCCTGTCATCCCTCTTCCATCCATAGGGCTCTTCCAAGCTGGGACAACTATCAGGCTCTGGACCTCTGTCCTGGGTAGGAAGAATAAGATATTTACCTCTGCCTCTGGTTAGTCCTTAGTGAAGGTGAAGCGAAAGTAGCTCAGGTGAGATCAGAGTAGAAAGGTGCAGTCTTCCTGGTGGTGGAAACCCATGAGCTTCACCAACATCAGTAGGGTAGCACACATTAATACAAGCTGGCAATGAGACCTCAGCAGTATTCTGTCATTCTGTCCACCACATAGGCTGTCACTCTGCTCCCACCTCATCTCAGAACAAAACTCATCTGCCAGTTGAATACATACTTTTTTTCCTCCTTTAAAATCCTGGTTTCTCTTCTCAATTCAGAGCAGTAATAACTTCAAAGGATTTACACAAGAGACACCAATGATAGGCTCTGGTTGAAGCTGCTGACTTCAGCAAAGACACTGAAGGTCTTAGGGCTTAAGTTCTCTATGCTGATACATTAATGATAATTCAATATTTACAGCGTGAAAGCTCAAGCTTCTTCTTCTTCTTTTTTTTTTTTTTCTTCTTTTTTTAAGGAAGACAACACATACTGTTCACCAAAGGCTATTATCAAAATTTTTCAAGGCTGATTGCAGCTATGTGTTATCAATGCAGCTCCATAAATGTAAGGGGTTTTATGTAATATTTTATCACCAGAAGGAGAAAGGGCCAAATTCTGCTTCTTTTGTGGCTTGTTTTCTTCTTAAAGTTAGGAAAACATATTAGCAAAACTCAAAGGGTTGCTAGCAGGCAAAACAGCTCCTTCGCAAAATGTGTGCCTGCTGGAATGTTTGGGCTACCCAAGCACTCCAGAGAAACATACTTTGAGAATCCTTGCAGTGAGAGCACTCCCTGCCCTCCTGCAGAGGCAGTGTGACATAGAGGCAGCCTTCCATTACATCGTTCTCAGCTGCAGTGCAGTAGCTGTAAAGGAAAAAATTTATTTCCTGTCCCTTTGGTTGACAGACTTTCAGTCACAGCTGCCAGCAATAACTGGAAGTGTTATGGCGACTTCAGGCACAGCCCCACAGTCGCAGTATCAGTTGGCACAAACTCACATAGTCACCTATCATCCCCCCTTAGTCCCTTTCTTTGTGATAATAAGCGAAGATTTGACAAGAGGGGAAGAAGACTCCAGAACTAACAGACCTGGAGATGGTTTTTCTCCATTACCATTTATCCGAGTGACTTTGCCTAACCACAGGCACTACACTGAGGTACCTAGGGGCATCAGGCAGAGGCTTCCTGAGACTGTACATTTCTACAAAAGGGTAGTTGCAGTACTGTTTTAGCTGTCTCAGTTCAACATCTAAAGTAGGGGATATAAGTTCAGACCTCAGTGGGCATAAACAAATCTCCCTCACTCACTGTTTTTTGCTAATACTTAAAATATAGGGAATAAAACTTCAACAACTCAAAGGGGAATTGTGTTATACCTAAAAGAAGGATGGTGACATCCTTAGGGACTACAGTGTTAGATACTACAGGAGCATGATTAAATGGGTACTTATCTTTACTTAGCTGTGTTTCCATCCACAGCAAAGCAGATGAAAATGATTAGCTCCCTCTTTTTTCATAATCTGTGTTTTAACTCAAGCTTGTATTTTTTTCCTTGCCAGCAAGCTTTCTTTTTCCCCTTTTCTCTCAAAGCTTCCTTAAGACAATAGAAGTGCCACAAATCACACTGGGCAGAATTGAAACTGAGGTATCTGAGATGATGCAAATGACATTTAAACTTTGATCATCAGCTTGTCCAGCTTCTGTTATTCTTTATATTGTAGTAGGTGAAAGGAAAGTAGCCTGAAAAATGCTTTGTGTAAAATGCTGCACAAAATCCCACATACAATTAAATAATGTTGACTGTTCTGGACTAGGCAATGAATGTTTTCCAATATTTAGGATGAAGAGTGCTCCTTGCAAAAGTCTTATGTTAGATTTCTTGCAAAAGACTTAAGTTACAATACTGTGTTTGGGAGCTAATTACTGGTCAGAGGTTAATAATTCATTAAAAAATCATATTTGCTCAATACACTTATCCATTCATGGATTTTTTTCTGTACAGACTGATTTTGTCAAACATATTCATTATTTAAAAAAGCATTCATTATTCTGCAAGTTCTTGGATAGCTCATAGATTATACACTGTTCACCTCTTGCTAATTCTCAATGTACTTTGAGGTGTGAAATTGGGGTTATGTGATATATATTCCTGTGTCCTGGATGGATCAGAATCAGCTTATTTAAGTAAATACTTGCAATTCCCAATTTCTCTCTCCTTCTGCAAATATTCTTTAGTCTGTCTGTCTATATATTTGCTATATAACCACTAAAAAAACCCTACAAAAAGGCATGAACTTAATTGAACCCTCCCCATCACAGAAGACTGCAATAAGGACTACAAGAACTGACTGAAGGATCATAACATTAAGGCTTTAAAAAGAAAGGGGATAACACCTAGTCAATCTAAATCAGATGGTGAACAGCAAATGCTGTCTTCGTCTGATTGTGAATTTCGCTACAGAGAGGAAAAGGAAGCAGAAATCTTTTTTATTTTCACCTGTATTTTTTGTGGTCTTGTCAAGATTTACTTCCAGCTCTGGGAAAATTTATAATTATCCTACTTTACCCTTGTCGAATTTTATATATAACTTCAAAATACTGGCCATGGTCTCTTAAAAAGTATGAAAGAAATAATTTTCCAGTACAGACACTCAAGTTGTTCATGTAAAAATCCAAAATCCAAGATTCTGACTAGGAATCTAAAAGTGCATGTTCAAGGTTTCCATAGGATAGAGGTCTCTAAACTGTGCATAACATTAAAATTTTAAATAATCCTTGATTAGTTACATATTAATATTGAGGAATGCACCAATGAGCTTTTCTGAAATTGGAATTAACTTTGAGGCACTTACAAATTGAGTAAGACTACCTGGGGAAATTTTACTGACATGATGATGTTGTCTTTTCAGTAAATGAAATTACCTATGTCACTAGTAAAATACATGCTTTTGTGTTGGGAAGATTTCTGATGTTATCTATACAAAACACAAACCTGCTTTTTGCTCTCTTGAAGGGAACAGACAGTTCTTCTTCTTGGCTCATTTATGTACCATGAATCATATCCTATTTGCTATACAAAGTTACAGTTCAGGGAAGGGACAGACAGCAAGACAAGAAGAGTAGGAAATGATCCAAATAATCATTAGTTAGTCCCTGGGTGGAAAAATCAGAAATGCAAAAAGGATCAGTTTCATAAGCAAAAAACTGTAGACCACATAGTACCAGAAAACTCCTGGTGTTTCATGAAAAGCTAGCAGACTTTGTGGATGTAGAGCTATCAGCACTTATGATTGCGTTCTTTGCAAGCTGCGAGCCACCTACAATTCTACAGTAAATGGTAATGGCAAGTGAGTGCATTTATCATGTAGCCCAGCTGTGCTTGTTTGCAAATCACACTTTTCTAGAGGAAAGGATGTAAATACCTCCTCCAAGTATTGTTAGCCCACAAGAGCTTAGGACACAGTAGAAGGGAGTCATCCTCACCTTTGAGGATGAATTCACAGAATGAGAGAATATGCTGAGTTGAAAGGAACCCACAAGCATCACGGAGTAAAACTCCTGTCCCTGCACAGGACCATCCTCGAGTGACACCATGTGCCTGAGGGTATTGTCCAAACACTTCTTGAACTCTGCCAGGCTCTGTGCTGTGACCAGTTCTCTAGAGAGCCAGTTCCAGTGCACACCCACCCTCTGGGTGAATAACCTCTTTCTAATATCCAGCCTAAACCTCTCCTGACACAGCTTCTGGCCACTCCCTCAGCTCCTGTTACTGGGCACCAACAGAGAAGAGATCAGTGCCTGCCCCTCCTCTTTCCCTCATGAGAAAGTTGTAGACAATGAGGTTTCCCCTCAGTCTCCTCTTCTCCCGGCTGAACAGACCAAGTGACCTCAGGCACTCCTGATACAGCTTCCCCTACCTTCACCATCTTTGTTGCCTCTTTTGAACACTCTCTAAGAGTTTAATATCTTTCTTATACTGTGTGCCCAAAAGTGCACACAATATTCCAGGTGAGGCCACCCCAGTGCAGAGCAGAGTGGGACAATCCCCTCTCTCAGCCAGCTGGCAATGCTGTGCCTGATGCCCCCCAGGACACAGTTGTCCCTCTTGGCTGCCAGGGCACTGCTTACTCACATTCAACTTGCCATCGACCAGGACCCCCAGGTCCCTTTCCATGGCATTGCTTTCCAGCATCACATTCCCCAGTCTGTATGTACAGCGAGGGTTGTCCTATCCCAGGTACAGAATCCAGCATTTCCCCTTGTTGAACTTCACATGGCTGGTGATTGGCCAGCCCTCTAATTTGTTGAGGTTGATGACAATGGTCTGTCACAACTATTGCAACAACGTAAAATCATTGCATGTTAAACTTCATTGTAGATGTTAAATTTGAATTAAACACTAAGCTGAAAGTTGATAGTCATCCAGATCATTGAAAAAAATTAGCTTCTTAAATCTAGCAAACACTATAAAGTTTATGACTGTCATGAAAATTATGGAAATTATGTGAGAAGAGAGATGTATGCAAAGAATGGAAATGAAAATCCAATTTTTCACAAATAGTTCATTAGGTCAATAAAAGAATAGAAAATGTATTCATTGAGTCTTCAGATTAAACCATCTGGACAGGAATGCAAAATGTTGGAATTCACAGCTAAATCTTAAGATTGATAAGCTGAAGAAATGTTCAGAAAAGGAATCAGTGCATTATTCAGAAAAGAAAACTGCAGATTCCCAACCTGTACAGAAATAATCAAATAGGAGATGGAGAATCTGTGATTTTAGTGTATTATAAAAAGACTAAAAGTCAAATTTTAGAAATAAACTCTTACTAAATTTGTGTGAGTGTTAAGAAAATTCCTTACTACTTAAGTAATTAGATTCTAAAGCAGTTTTAGAGATGGTAGAATGATATAAAAAATAACCTTCTGTGACTCAGTTAACCTATCTATCTCAGTTGACTGAATAGTTATATGGAAATACCAATATTAACTTAGCTCATCAGGGTATCATGTGGTTTAATTATGTAGATCTTTTAACACAGTTTGATCGGGAGTATTTCAAAGTATTCTGACCTATTATATGATGTGATATATAGATGTATTTATATCTATGTCAGGTATTCTGATCACCTGCCATAACTCTTGATTTGGTGGTAGAGCTCACTCCTGATATGCTGTGCAGACTCTTTATCTTAGTGGCTTGTTCTAAGTTTCCTCTAAAACATAGATTCTTTCTTATTGTGGTTTTTTACTTGCTGCACCCTTTTCCTTCATTACAAAAACTTAGAGATTGCAGTTTCTTTATTGAATGCTGTATTTTGTCTGAGGCACTGGGTCTGGTTTTGACATCTTTTCCACTTCGAAGTGATCTCTCAACTAAACGATAAACAGGGCTTTAAATCTGAATGTATGAATTAGCCACAGGGATTTTAAATAGACTTTTTGACCTACGACTGTAAAATTCTATGTATTGTTATACACCTCTCTGTGGGACCGTTTGATCACTTTATTATTTATAGATTAAAGAACATTGTTGCTAATTAATACTGTTCTAATTGTTGGCAGTGTATACGTGCTTGCTTTGATGTTTTTTTGATCCTGTATTTTGGGGATTTCACTTACTACTTTTTTTGGATGATTTGGGATTTTGGAACCTGCATTTTCAAGCCCTTGTTTCATTTTCCTATTACTGAGGTCTCCTCTTTTCTAATTTCTTTGCTTCTCATCATGCAATTCCTTTTTCTTTTTAATCGAGTCTTATGAAATGGGGCAGCCCCAATTAATTCCTCAACACTACAGAAGTAGGTTCATTTTTCATTGTCTTTTGAAAAAATGTATTAGTACAAAGGTTAATATTTAGTTACCTATATCACATTAGCCTTTTATTGTAGCTTGTTAAGAGGAATGCAGTTAATACAATACAGTGATTTCAGGCTAATCATTAAGGGGAAGCTAGCAGTCTGGTAGCATTTAAGTTGGTTCCTCTGATGAAGTAGTTCTCCTACAATCTCTTGGATGCACACTTTTTATATTCTCAGTGAATAGAGGCACAAAATTTTTCTCCAACTCTCTGCCAGATCAGCATTTGAGTACTTAAGGTCAGACTTCATGATTAAATCAGTTCCTACTGACCTTAAAATTCCAGGTTTTGAATGCCTTGAATAGAAATCTTTGAGTTTAGCATATTACTAAGTTGTTAAGTTACTAAGATGCATTGTTGTTACGCAGACCTTTGCATGACAATTTACAGCTATTAAATAATGTGTTCCACTAATTCAGTACGACCAACACATGGTAATTGAAATGTTGGTGGTGGCTTTGCTTCTTCCTTTTTTTCTTTTCTTTAATGGTCAGCAGAAATGTAAGTTTTTCAACAGACAAAAACCTCTTACTTCTTGGTTCATGATAAAATTCTACACCTACCATCCAATACCAGAATTGATATTCACCACAAACAATTTTTTGCATATAGAGAGAATGTGATATCACATTTTTAAAAGTATGAAAATAATTGTACATAATGTCTCAAACAAGACTATTATAAGGCATTAGGCAGTCAACTACAGTTAAATTATAATTAGTTCCATTGTGAGTTTCATCTTCAAAGAAACCTAAAACTTCTAAGAAAAAATTCAGCTGACTCTACCAAGCTTTGCCTATATGCTATGGCCTAGATCCACTAAAAGAATTAGGAGCCTAACAGCCATTGTAAACATCTAAGTCTAAAATGTAGATCTTCAAAGCCCCAGCTGAGCTGCCGCTTCACCCCAGGGGAAGATGGTGTTCTTCCCATGGCACCCAAGTTTCTGCTAATAATGTTCTCTGGATATGTAAGACCACATCCAGAAAGACAGGTAGATGTCTCAATAAGGATTTAGGAAAAAAAATTATCTGTCTATATGCCAAACTGTAACCCTGAAAAGCTCCATTAAGATACCACCTGACATGGCAGGCATCGATCATGCTTCCTGAAAGTTTCTGGGGAAGCATAAATCTTCTGTCCCTGCAAGTGTCCTGGTGTGACTCGGTTTTGATCTTCGTCTTGGTTCATGAATATGTATAATCAGCATCCATAAACTTGCTTTTCACTAGTTACATTTTCTGAGAATATGTCTTCACTAGTAGCTAAGAGGAAGAAAGAATTACTCTGTGCATAGTCCACAAGGCTTTATTGTTAACATGATCCCTGGGCTCTGCTTTGGACCACTCCTAATACCTTTCTACCAGCCAATTCCTGCATGCAGTTCTGGGGTCAGCCTGCATACTCTCAAACAGCAGTGTCGGCAACACTGCACTAGATCAAGCAGAGACTTGAGAGCTGAGACAAAATGCTTACAGTGGCATCTTATGAGGCTGCCTGTGCAGCACGCTGGATTTCATGAAAAACATTTTGGAATCCTATCACAACTTACACCATAAACGGAGTTAGGGGTTCTAACTCAGACCTAAGGATCCCATGAAAGAGAAAAGTCATGGACTGTTAGGTGAAGATCCATGCAACAACATTTGATTTGCCATTTGACAAAACAAAAGTTTTGTATTCTCTCATCCTATGACACTCGACTCAGTTTCTACCAAGAGTAAATATCAAGTCAGAGACAATCTAAACAATTTTAATGAGTCCTTAACATAGGCAGAATACATCTGGGGTTGACTTTTATTTCCTTTGCAAAGATCTGCAGATGATCTACAGAAGCAGTGGAAGAGGTGAAAGATAGAGGAGAGATGTCAAATGCAAAGGCTGAAGTTTTAATCTCAGAGAATAAAATGTAGAAACTCCCCAGAAAGATCCAGAATTTCATTCCCATTTTCATATACCTTCATCATCCATATCCAGTTCTCACCATGTCGGCTTGCTTACTATCTTCTCATTCTAGAAATCTGTGTTTGACTTTTTTTTCCCCAGCAGTTTTTGTGGGATGCACCTACGCAGACTTAAATCGCCAGAATAGTTTTTAAAGTACACCTCCATTTGATTTAGTCCATGAGGAAAATGCAAAAGCTCTTTAGTTCTGTGAGAAGTGTAGAAAACAGTAAAGAGAAGAGTCCCATGACAATGAATAGTATTAATGATTAATGCTTTTGCCTGCAAAAATTGTCTCTAATTTCCACTTATTTAAGTCTAGAAAGTCATTTTAAATGAAATACTTTCATTTTACTTTTGGTGTAGGAGAAAATGGCTTCCTTACCATTTAGTGGGGAGCTATGATTGCTGATTGTGCTCTAACAGAAATGGAATTTAATGTTTTTTTCAGTATTACACATAACTTACTGACACCAGCAGTTCCTCCAACAAATGGCAAAAATTTGATCCTTTTCCCAGACGTCAGAGTTAATAAATGGAGGGACTTTGGCTGAACTCTAGTCTCATTGAAGCTTATAAGAACACTGTTAAAGAGGTTAATAAGAGCAAAGCTAGGCCAGTGTTGAAGGCACTAGCACATCTCCTGTTACTTACACAACATTCCCATTTAATTGATTTTGCTTATAAAAATGGAAAATTATTTTAAGATTTTAAACTTTAAAGAATAAAGCTCCAGTTTCCAATACAGTAAAAATTGTACAGCACTGCCTCATCTGTTCTGCTTACATAAGACTCCTCATATTTATAGTCTTGTTATAATTTGGAGAATTCTCAGAATGGCTTAAATTAAAATCTTTCACATTTTAATTTTTTTAAGTAAAGAGGAATGCACAGGCTTTTCTAGGCTAAACCTTGTAACTAATAAAACATCAAAGAAAGATGATGAAAGAGATACAAAGATAGTATATGTAAATGCTACCAAGTGATTGTAGGTTATAAGAGGAATTTAGTATAGCAAAGATTTGGAATTGCCAATTGAGATTTAAAAAAAATGAACCACTAAAATGTTACCTCTAGATTCACCAAGGAGCTTTAACTATGCATTTCCCTCTAGAATCCTTGGAAGTTGCCTAAATACACCTCTGCTTCACTTTCTAAAGTTAGGGTTGGTGTGTGCTCCCTGCATACGCTACGCCAAATGTAGCCTGGACTCGCCCTTGTGGTGTATTCCTTCCACGGATGGAACCCCAAAGAACTGTTTCCAATGCCACTGTATGGGGCTCATGTTCAGCCAAGGTAGCCAGATACCACGAATTTCCATGTTTATTGAGATTCTCCAGCTGGCCCTGAGCTCATGGGGAAAATCAGCAGAAATCTGCTGAGGGTGAACTGAGTAACTTTCAGCTCTACTGTATGACTGCACTGATCCAAGTCCTCCACTATTGGGCAGTCATCAATCATTTTTCCACCTCACTTATGGCCAAATTCCACTCTCAGATGTGCACTCGCAAATCCCGTTGATGTCAGCAGTTAGTGGTTTATCAAAGGAGAAGAATTTAACCCTTCATACAGTTTTCTCCACTTTCTGAAAGTTCACTTTGCCTTTCCTGAGGCAATAATTTCCCCCCTAGTTTTATAGTTAAATTTAATTGTCATAAAACATTAAAAAGGCTGACATTGCTGCTCTCAGTATTGTCTCACTGAGCTGATGGTGATCCCTCTGTATTCCTGTTTTGACTGGTAAGACATTGTGATAGGGAACAGGATACACTGACAAACTTAAATTTACAGAAGCTTCGGGGGGAAAAAATATGTTGGAATCTCATGTCTTGGGACTTGTTATAAAAGAATCAGGGAAAAGAATGTGTTTAAAGAAAAAAAGATACAAACATCCATCATTTCAAAGTACCTCACTATAAGATCTCAAGTCATTCAAAAGGCCACGTCAGTGGGACCAGACTGTTTTTTAAAAATACAAGCTAATTTTGTGTCTGATGTGGGCTAGGGACTAAATGACCTTCCTGAGCATTTAGTTCTGTGGTGTATTTTTGCAGTGATCCCTGGTGAGACCATTGGTCTTTCAGGAACAGATATATCCTATTCCTGAGAGTCATAATTTTGTTTTGTTGGAGCATTTTTTCTCAAGCTAGGAGTGAAAATGTTATTTTCAAATGTTGCAAAGTCTCCTGGCATTTTTAAGTTCACTCTCAACAGTGTAATTTATTGCTGATTCAACAACTTCAAATAAAGTTAGGAACTTACTCTGGGATGTGTGGCTGAAGTGGGAAGATGTTGTTAATCTTCAGACCTCAGTTATTCCTACCAAGTAACATTACTGGTGGGTAAAATGTAATCCTGCAAAACTGGATCACCAGGACAAGTCAGTCTTTCCCTAGGATGTCCTGCAAATTCTCAGAGGTCAGAAAGTGTTACACAGGGTATCGTCACTTTCTGGAAGGAAGAAAGGGAAGGAGGAAAAAAACTAAGGATTTCGTCATTCATAGCTCCCTTCAAGGATCTGGATTTCTTCTCTTCTCGCACAACTTTCTATTAGCTGAACCTGACTCAGGGCCAACCGCTGAATCCTCACACTGTAGGCTGCAGCTCAGTTGCACAGTAGTATCTTTACATCTGTGCCAGCTAGGGTTATTACTGAGTTTTATAACTACGGCTATAAATAAAGCCTTGTCATCTAAGCATTCAATTTAAATACCTCTCAGTTTATTTTTGAACACTGGAAGTTAATAATAAATATCATCTTTGTTTTCTAATTTTTTTACTGAGTTGATTTAAATGCTCTTGACAGCTCCAATCCAATCCTCCCATCCAAGCTGACAAGCATGACATGCATCTCTGCATACAAGCTCTCAATTATGCATAATCCAATGTTTTCTAGGGTTTTAATTGAATCACTAGTCTCAAACTTGTTATTTTTAATTTACAACATTTGATTTCTGACACTGGCCCCTCTATGTCATAAATTATGCAGGCAAGAGCCTTAGTTGTGTGGGTGATTAAAAAAAACTAATTAGGCATGATTAAAAAAAAATAAAACAGAGACCTCTTAAATATGTGCATGTTACCGTCTAAGAGAGGCTTATTTCACTGGTAATGCCTGGGTGATTTTTTTTTTTTTGAGAGATTATGTTCAGTTCAGTACAATTTGATTGATTTTGACAGAAATGAAAGAAAATGTAGGATTTTTTCTTCCTGCATATATACCAGAAATTGCATTACATGCCCGTTGATGTGAATTTCTCCCACAGCTCATTGAATGTAATTTTGTTAAGTGGGCAGGAAAATGAAAATGAAGAAAACTGAATAAAAAACAACATTTTCCTTGGCACCAGTAGCAAAGTGAGACATGGCATATATAGATATAAATATATGTATATATATGCATGTGAAGTACAATTAGAGGTATTAAACTTTTTGCTTCAGCTAATAACAGCAAGAAGGAAAATGTGCAGAATGTTAAACACCACTAAAAGGTAGATAGCAGAGGAGCGATATGCCTGCAAAAGCTATACCACCACAACAGCAAATTAAAGGAAAATAATTATTTTCTTTTAAATGAATTGAAGAAGTTACAAATGTACTTGCTACATGAACTTGCAGATGTTTATCATTATTATTCAGTAATGGCTTAAATCTGGTTATTTTAAATACACTCAATCAAAAACATAATCTCCCCACTTTTTAGCATGTTCTTATTCCAACAATCTGGGAAAAGAAATGAGAAAGAATCATTGCTTCCCACCAGCTGTGCTTCATGATCTTTGTGCTCTGAGCCTCAAGTGATCGACATACAGAGTACAGCTGCTCTATCCCCCTAAATCAGGCTGTGATGATAATATGAATGAACTAGGGAGTTGCTTCAACAGAAACTTCCAGTTGAGGAAAGGATTTAAACTTATACTCAGCGTTGGACTAGTACATATCTCCAGCAGTGTTGCTCTTCCACTCACATATAATCGTATGCTTATACAGTTTGTTGGATTAGGACCAAAGACTCAGATGGAGGTGCCTGAGGAAGAGCTGGCAGATTTGTTAGTCCTAACACCCTTAACAGCTTTAAAAATTCATGGTACGGCTTCAAAATCCAGGATGATCAGCTGATCCTCAACAAAATTCACTGGGAGTTCTGAATCTGAGATATGCCTCACCTGGATCCAGACAGAAAGAAGACATTTCACAACAAGAATCTTTTCAACTACTGATGCCCTTAGAAGTATGTCATTTAATAACTCTTCTCCATTCCCCATGAAGAGGCCTCATCATAAGAGGATGTTGGAAAGGTCTGAGGGGAGACCAAAATGGAGGCTGAGCCCTCATTATTTTCCTAGTGGGCAAAGCTACTTTGGCTGCTCTTTGCTGACATTTGTTAGACCGCCAACAAGCCAGAAGCTGCTAAGCAAAAACAAGAGAGAAATCCACCCCTCCAGTTCAGCCATCCTGATGTAACACTGTGGGACAGAAGGGTCCCGAGGGAATGTGACAGGTAGGAATTGTGGAGCATCACAACTCGGCATGTCATCTGCATGAGTGTCCTCAGCTGCTGTCTGCTGCTTCAAATGAGTAATGTAATTCAAAGATGGCTGAGTTTTTTTAAAGTCCAAGATGCTTGCTAATAATCTGTAAGGAAAAGCTTAAATGTTTGTCAATATATTTGAATCCATACTCAAATAGTATTTGTTTGAATCAAGAAATATGAGGTTTTGGATATGTAAGAACAGAGGTTTGAACTCTCTTCAAAGTGATCCTCTTTCAAGTCCTGAGAACGATTCGGAATGTGTCCTGGCAATCAAATTTGTGATAAACTGAGAATAAGATGATACCATTTTATGGTATCATAATATGATACCATAGGATGAAAACATTTTATCATTTCCTACCTGAGGGCCTGTATGAACTGGCCAGAAATCTATTTAAAAATTTGGAAAATGCTTCTATATTCCTAAGAAGAAATCAGTGGGAAAATCTAAGGCCTATCTGCAACCTCAAATGTTAGAAGAGATAACAAACTACAAACATTGAAGATAGAATAGACATGCTATAATTCTATTCACACGTTTTCATATCTGCCTTCTAAATCTGAATTGTGTTCAGTTAACATGCACAGTCTTAAAAGCTCTACTAGAAATGTTCAGCACTTTTAAAAATCTAAATTCAATTTAAAGGGAATCCTCTAACATAAATAGATCTAACCAAAACATTTATTTTTTACCAACAAAATCTAAGGTTTCACTCAAAAGAGAGGGAGTATGTTGCAGAAGGGGTAATTAGAGATGAAACTATGAATTTTGAAAAAGCTCTTCAACTATTTTGGTCAAAGTGGTTATAAATCTCCTAAGGTCTGTAATATAGCTGGCCTTTGTATTAATGCACAGGGATAAGTGGAATCAGCAAGGGAGAAACAGCTTTCTTCTCTTGGGTAGGTTGCTCTCAAAGACTTAACAAAACAAAAATAAAACAGTAGAAGCACTATAAAAATAATGGAGTTTGTGGGCAATTTGACAGTGGCCATAATTTATTTTACAACAGCTTTCAGACAAAAAGCTCCTAAAATAAAAAACAAAACTTAAACCAAGTTTAAGACAGGATCAGCTACAGCGCTATAATATAGTAGGTAAACCCACATCATCCAAAGTTCTTAAGAAATCTGTCAGGTATTTTAAACTTTAAACTAGACAGGTTGACTATTACAAAGAGTCTTTCTTAGTTTAATTCTTGCAATAACGAAAAACCTTCCTCTAATTTCTCTGTGGACTCTTTCTAAACAAATGTTCTGTTTCCTACTTTGCCCTTCAGCATAAATAACTCTTCTCCCTCTCTTCTCATTACTGTTTGAATATACTTTAGGATAGCTGTCCTATTTTTTCCCAGTTTTGCTTTTGCCAAATTTGGTTACTCAGTTCGTCCTTTATCTGACTGAATTACTCAAATGACCTAACCTACATCATCTCTGTCCTCTTGTATGTGTCCTAATATAAACTCATATATATATATATAAATAATTGTCTACAGTTATATAGGTGGATGAGAGTCTGGCCATAGGCTGGCAATGTGTGCTCACAGACCAGAAAGCAAATCATATTCTGGACTGCATCTGAAGCAGCAAGGCCAGCAGGTCAAGGGAGATGATTCTGCCCCTTTTACTCCACTCTGGTGAGATCCCACCTGGAGTCCTGGATCCAACTCTGGGGTCTTCAGTGCAGGAAATACATTGGTTTAATGGAACAAGTCCAAGAGGTGGGCCGCCAAGATTATTAGAGGGTTGGAACACTTCTCCTGTGAGGAAAAGCTAAGAGAATGGGAACTGCTAAACCTGGAAAAGCACACCTTGTAGTCCAGTTGTAGTCCTCCAGTACCTGAAGTGAGCCTACAAGAAAGCTGGAGATAAACTTTTTGCAAGGATATGTAGTGACAGGAAAAAGAGGAATGGCTTCAAACTGAAAGGGAGTAGATTTAGCTTAGATATTAAGAGGAAATTATTTACTGTGAGGAAGGTGTTAAGATCCACTTATTAAAATTATTGGAGAGATGTTTGCCCAAATTAAGTGCAAGCAAGACCATGTTCCTGAAGTCAATAGCATGGGTTTTATTGAATAATAATTGTGAGGTAGAGAGAGATAGAAAAAAGAAAGGGAGGAGGAGAGAAAGAGAGTTACAGAAAGACAGAAAAAAACACCACTCATGGATCCCAACAACATCCCATTGGTCCTCTTCTTTTGGTCTTCTCAGTGGTTGAGGTTCTGTGAGTTCAATAGATTAATATAGGTTCACACAAGTTGGGAAGGCCCAGGTCCCTCTCCAGAGAGTTGAAGGAGTTTTACACCGGCTCTTGCAACAGACTCTGGATGTGTTGCAACATTTTTGGATCAGGTGCAGTCCTCTGGTGGAAGGCCTCTGGAATGGATCTGTGAGGCGCTTTGGGTGTCTTTGATGGTTCATGATCCCTTCTAAGACATGACAGCTGCGTCTCACATAGCACAGTTGAGCCAGTTATGCCCAATCAGACCTTCTCTGGGTGAGGAGTTTTCAAGTTGTATAAGGGAGGGCAATTGCCATGATAAAAAGCACCATCCTGTCTCTGCAGGTTCTGCTGCTTATCTGGCTTGTGACACCTTCACAAATGGGAGAGTGTTTTGAGTAATTAACCATTAAAAGTCCAGTCTCTCACAGGAGGTGGAGAGTGTGAAACCTGGCCTCAGCAAATGAGTCTGTAGGATTCTCCCCTCAACAAACCCCACCAGAGCTGATTTTCAATACACGCTACTGAGTTTGGCTTTCCTTGTGGATACATTCTTATCCTTAGACTTGAGATAACTGGGCAATGGTATCACCTTTGTGTTATCTCATGTTCCCATAATTCACGGTCCAAATTCCAGTCAGGAGGCGTATTTGGAGAGGGAGGGAATGGGCTTTGATGGTCACAGATGAGCAGTGGCTTCCTTGCACAGCTTACTACAATCTTTCCACAATTTTAACAATGTTTAAGACATCAACAGTAACTTTTCATTCTCTCACAGACAGTGAGGCACTGGAACTGGTTGCCCATAGAAGTTGTTGATGCCCCATTGCTGGAAGTGTTCAAGACCAGGTCAGATGGGGTTTTGAGCAACCTGATCTAATGGAAGGTGTCCTTGCCCATGGCAGTGGGGTTGGAACTAGGTGATCTTTAAGGTCCCTTCCAACCCAAGCCATCCTAGGATTCCATGATTATGAAAGGCTTTTTTCTTTTCCCTTTACATGTACTTTTCCTAGCTTTACTTAATCTGACAGTTTTTATTTAATCTCTTTCACCATGATTCATCTCAATCTAATTGAGACGTCTACAGTGTCATTTAATACATCTGAACTAGTTATCCTAAATTGGTGTTTTTATGATCTGATCTCTTCCAGACTCTTACATGAGTAAATAAGATGCATGACTGAAAAAAATGCTTGTTTCTCCTTTACTGTAAAAAGAGTATAGTGTGACCAACTAAGACATAAGCATACATCATAGGCATATGTATTTGGCCAGAATCATCCCACCCAATAACATCCTGGCCTTTCAGTCACAGCATTCTTCAGGAATAATGTTTTGGGAGCCTTTTAAGCTCTCTACTTACTCCCAATGCCTGTTGGTGGTAGGTATTCGCTATTTGCTCCATTCCCTTTTCAGCTGTTCCTCACATTTGGTCAAATCTGGGTCTCACTTCTCCAAAGCAAACCTACCTGTGAACATGAGAGAAGTAAATAACATCTGTCTTTGGTTAGCCTAGAACTGAAACTTGGTATTCACTAAGATGTTATCTTTGCCTTCCAGCTTTAAAAAAATATTCACATGAGTGTGAAGCTTTTTTAGGAGCCTCCAAATAAAAGCAGATGCTTGTTTGAAGTTCCTGGGACACAGACCCATGTTGTTATTTTCTTGTCAGCATAAACTAGAAGGAAGCATATGTAAGAGAATCCACGTATAATGTCCATGTCAGTATCCCCTTCTATTCAGGTATGATTTTCAGGAGAAAGTACTGTTCTGAAATTCCATGCCTCCTTGTAGGCAGCTTCTGACAACTGACTACTGAGAGATGGAGTAATCAGTTTGTATGCAAAGCTGTAGATATAGGTAAACAGGTAAACAACATCCACATCCTTTCCTCATCCTCTAAGTGGATCACTCATGAGCTCAAAATCAGGCAAATCACTCATGAGACAGTATTATAGAAATGCATGTGTTTCTGAGTGGGCTAAACAAGATAGTAAATAAAGACTATCCATATCCAAATCTCTGAGCTGGAGGATTTTGAGTGAGACCAGTTTATTGTATCAAAATGAATAGTCAGTGCATATATATTTCTAGTTGTAGGATTGAGACCCATTTTTGTGCCACATTTGCTTTTTTGTTATTTTACCACCTCTTTCATCATGTCTTAAGCTGTTGGCCTACTATTATATTCCATACAGAATCTAGCATTCCAAAGGTTTAGATGTCCTAGGGTCTCTAGTCAAGTGATCATGTAAATAATATGTCTTCTAGTTTAACCCCAGCCAGCAGCTAAAACCCCCCAGCTGGTCACTTGCTGTCCCCACAGTAAAATGGGGAGGGAACTGGAAAAGCTAGAAGACTCATTAGAGATATAGGCAGTTTAATATATGAAGCAAAAGCTGTACATAAAAGCAAAACAAGTCAAGGAATTGGTTCACAGCTTCCCATGGGCAAGTAGGTGTTCAGCCTCCTCCAGGAAAACTGGGCTCCGTCACATGCAACATTGACTTGGGAAGACAAACACCATCACTCCAAACCTCCCCCCATCCTTCTTCCCTCATTTTTATGTGCCAAGAATTATGCCATATGGTCTGGGATATCCCTTTGGTCAGCTGTCCTGGCTGTATCCCCTCTCAACGTCTTGTGCACCCCCAGCCTGCTTGGCTGTGAGGTGAGAGGTGGAAAAGGACTTGACACTGAACAAGCACTGCTCAGCAGTAATGAAAACATCCTTGTGCTATCTCCATCCCTAGAAATGTATCCAGCCAGGCTGGATGGAACTCTGAGCCATCTGGTCTAGTGAAAGGTGTCCCTGCCCATAGCAGGGAGGTTGAAATTAGGTGATCTTTAAGGTCTCTTCAAACCCAGGCCATTCTATGATTCTATGTACACTGTACCAAACACAAATGCAAAACACTGCCCCTCATCAGCTACAGTGAAGAAAATTAACTCTACCCCAGCCATAATAACCACAATGAGAGAGAAGTTAATTTCCACTGATTAATCTAAACAAAATTTAGATTAGATTTCAACTGAGTTTCTACAGTTAGCTCTTCTGCATATTTTTGCTCTTGTAAAATTACATCATAGAGCAGATAAGGGAGACTAGGTTCAGTGCCAGTGTAAAGAAAATTAGTGGAAAAAATATAGAACTTACATGTGCTTCATGTCTGTGATCTCACCTTTTCTATGACATACAAATCAAATACCTTATCCTTTTGTAAGAATTACTTCTGCTTTCATCATGCCAGGCATTTGTTTGTCTCATGAGTTCTATATCCAGAATTTGTTCTCTGAATGAAAAAAGACACAAAGAATGGTCATTTCATACAAAAAGAAAATAAAAGTTTGAACAATGCAAATACAACAACTAATCTGCAAAGGCTGGTGAAGAATAACTAAAAGACCTTTCTCTGTGTTTCTTCAATGAGAATTTGGGTGCCCACATTATTGCTACTTGAAGACACTGTAGGGTGAAGTCCCATCTCTAATGAAGATATTTTAAAGGTAATGCAATCAGTTCTAATAGACATTTCTTTTCTAGGATGAGAAGGAAGACTGTGGCAGCTAAATTCTCTGAATTGCCTGAATTATTCTGGAATAAATCACCCACAACTCCAGAACATGTGAGCTATGTAAACCTGTCAGTCACGATCAGCAAATTGTTAAACATTAGAATACAGAAGTGGATGGCTTTGATACACAAGCCCTTGATATAGGTGCTGCAACTTCAACACCAAAGATGTATGTTTCTGCAAGCATGTGAGATGAAATTTTATACCAAAATGCCTCTGCTATTATTCCTTGAAGACTTCTCAGCAAGGATTAGAATATACATATTTCATGCAAAAATCAAACTTAAAAACCAAAATGGCTCTTATTTATGAGTAGGGAAATTCAAAACCTAGAGCTGCAACCTTTACTTAGTGCCAAGGCCATGAAAATGCAGTGATCTACAGAAATTCACACTTTTGTCTCTGGGGGCATTGTTACTGGCTCAAAAAAAGTCAAATTGCTGTTACTTGAGCTTGCAAATAATTTATGCCTATCATTTGTCTCACAGTCCTAGCATTTGCCTGCTATGCTGACCATCTTCTCGTGGATGTATATTGTAGCGATCATGTTCTTGATACAGTCACTAGAAGAGAAGGATATGTTATTTCAGAGATTTTGAAATGTCCAGGACTAATCTATCAATCAAAAACTACAAGCTCTTATATTGAAAAATGGTATTTTTTTTCCAAAGTCTTATATCATGAGTTATCAAGTAATTTTTTCAAAGGTTACGAGTAACTGCATAAACCAGCAAGGAATCCCTGCTCTGATTGTCACTTATTTAATTCCTCTTAGGAGTTAGATATATATACAGAATCTTTTAAGAAAGAATTTGCCAACACCCATTCTCCACATTAAATGTAAGCATAAAAGTACATATTTTACAAACATTAGTCCTATTATTGTGATTTCTGATATTTTAATGCTTTAAATATTGACCTTTCACATTCTTTTTGATCATATATAACAGAATATTATTAGTCAGCAAGGACTGAAATATTCACAACCTGGTCTTATCAACTATACTGCAACACACATTTTTCTGATGTTTTATATACCATTTCCCATAGTTTATGTGTAGGGAAGATTTAAATTAAATATCTCATACCATGCAGTGAAATCTACACTTTTTGATTGCCTATGATTTCCCTTTTCATTGCAGCAAAATTGCTGTGAAATCCAAGTTGAAATCTGGATTAGAATTGTCTGGGTTAAACAGAGGCTATTTGTAATCACTCCAACATTTTCAAAGTTTTGGCCAAAGGGACAAATGTGTCAGTATCTTTCTTCTTTATGTAATAGACCTTAGACAGAAAAAAAGAAAAACTCATTAGATCTTCTAGTTCATTCTGCCAATCTCTGTATTTATCACCTCATATTGGGAAAGTACTGTAGACAGCCTCTGGGTGTTCTCTACATATAATATTGGCAGAATAGGGCCCAAAGTTTTTGTTTTCTTAATAGACATCACCAAAATAAACAAACAAAAATCTCTCTGATCTGAAACTAAACAAAAAGAGAACTACAACCAGCTGACCTAAAAAAGATCTGCAGGAGCTGCGTATCAACTGAGTTTTACAACCTTTCACTATTTATTTCTAACGTAAAAGCTGATCTTAGTGAATTTACAGAGATGTCAGTCAGGGAAGTACAGTCCTATTTTTGGCACCAAGAGGATTAAACTTTCATATAAAAAAAAATATAGCAACATTAGGTTTAGAGACCATAAGAATCAAAATATTCTAATGTTTCCCTAGGTTCAGTTTAATTCATATCTGTGCCATCAGGAAACTAGTAACAAGATCATAGTGTTGTGGAATTGTTTTTGTCCTATTCCTTCACTTTCCCTGGCAAATTCAGAAAGGAAAATTGCTTCGAATCAAGAACACCAGTATTTCTCCTTTGTTATTCAAATGGAAACTGGGACTGCTGAAAACAATTTATTTTCACATACATTTCAATCAGGCAATACTANAAACAACCAGCCAAACCACAGCATCTTTAATTTTAAAAACTTGAATATTTTTATTTGCCATATGGAATATTGATTTTAATGTCTGCCTCAAGTTTTTAAGAGATCAAAGCCCCACTACACTGGAGCACCAGTGAACCATAATTGTGGCTCAAAATGTTTGGTCTCACAAGACAAAAATATACAGACCTTTTGTTTATAAAGAAGACTCATTATACCAGTGGGAGTGAAACAATGTTCTTGTATAGCTAAATTCATTAATTCTTGATTATTAGTTTAATTGGAAATGTCTGTATTGCTAAAAAAAAACCTCTTTTGCTAATAGTATCACAAAAAATATTATTGCATCTTCTGCACAACACACATGCAGACACTTCAGCTGATGACAGAAACTCAGTATGAAATCTGAGAATTACCTTGGCATTTCATCAGAATCATGTGGCTTCTGGACCATCAAGAGGCAGGTTTTACACCTGAAGAGCACCTTGCTCAGCTCATACAGGTTTTGCTTACCATTGAATGAGGAACTCATTCCTTGCTGGCAAAAGCTAAAAAGACAATAAGAACCAGCATGCAAAACCTTGTGAATTTAATAGAAAAATTCCCACTGGAATGAAGAGGCTGAGGAAGATCCAGCCCTGAGCAATTTACAGTATGTCTTCTGATTTGTATTTTAAGTCTGGTAGTGATAGAATGTAAAGTATTCATTGTACATGTATTAGATATGTTTAATATAATTCCAAGGAATATCTTTGGTTAAGGTATTGGACATATATGAAAGCAAAAGTAAAGTTATAATACAAAGCACATACCCATTTATTTTAGTATATTCGTATGCATTCACTGATAATACTTTCCTGAAATTTCCAGACAGACTTTAATAGAAAACAGGGCTAAGTGTCCCTCACTAGACACCCTCCACTGATCTCATACTAAAAAAATTGCGAAACACCAAAATACAAATTTACACCTTCAGTTTAACTTTGGCTTAAGACAACCAGATGTTGGAGCTTCAGTTCACATAGGTTACTTTCCCACCAAATGTTTCTGAATGCCAATAGATAACAAAACTAGCAAGTCAGAATGTTTTCTGTTTTCAGAAGAGATATGTCTGATTAGGAAATGCTGAAATTACTGCCAAAGGGTTTTATTGTAAACACTTGAAATAATGTTGGTAAATTTTGCTAAACTAAACTAAAAAAAAAATAAATCACCAAACTGTACAGAAGAGATGCAATCTTGCTTCTATAAACAGGAGCAGTCTGTAACAAAGGTTGGTAAATGTCACTTCCAGGATATATTCAACACTGACCTCTGAATATGAAGTTGCATTGTTCATATCAATGAAGCTCTGTTGCTAACAGGGTTTCACTAAAAATTTTACTTTCCATTCCAACTCTGAAAATTTTCTATAAGAAATATAGATCTATTCAGTCAGGTAAATCAAAATCTTCACCAAAGAATATACCCTGCTAGTACCCACAGTCCATTCTTCTGAATATAGAACATGTGAAATTGCTCTCTAACAGGACATGCAAGGAGGGTCCCATTCTGACAGTTTCACAGTGTCTGCATGTGCTTTTATTCTCATAATTATTCTCATTTTATCTCTGTGAAAGAAATAAAACATAATTGCAAGTTTTGAAATCAGAGAAAGTGAAATTAAGTGAAATTATTTTTCTTCTACTCACTAAGTCTGGCAATAATTATAATGTTACTTAAGATCTTAATACATGGGTAATTTTATTTTATTGATCAACTAACTTTTGGAATGTCTTAGCATTAGTCCCTTCATAGGGATTTTTGTGTGGTTGATAGGGTTTGGATCAGTACATCCACATAGTGCCATGTCAGTGCCTGAAGTTCTGAGCAATTGACAGAGCAGAATGGAGTGTTGTGTCCCTCTGTGTCTCTAAGTACAAGTGCCCTTTGTCCAACAACACCTTTGGCTGGACATTCAGTTCCATATATTTCTCATTCCTAACCTTTCCATCTCATATCAAGTCGTGATCTGATGCATGAATTAGCTCCTCCTGCTCATTGCTGCTGTCTTAACTGCAGTGCCAGTAATGAGGGCAGACAGTCCTGATGTACCTACCACCCAGCCCTCAGTAGATAGAAGTAGGTCTAAGACATAGTACTCTTAATTTCAAAAGGTGACAGGGAAGAATGGAGACTGTTGCCAAACACTGCAATGTCTTCATACTTTCCATAGGTAGACAATTATAAACGCAGTTTCCAGCACAAATCCAAACCGTGGCCTCATACTAGCTACTCTGAAGAAAATTACCTCTACTCCAGCACAAAGCAGCACACCTGGCTGTGTTCAGTTCACATGGCAAGGTTTTAGTAGTGAGGAGGCTGCAGGGGTGGTTTCTGTGAGAAAACACTAGAAGCTATCCCCCATGTCAGACAGAGTCACTTTCAGCCAGCTGCAAGTTGGGCTCACCTCCAGTTTAAGCTGAGTCCATCAGCAACATAAGTATCTGAGCTTTGTATTTTCTTCCTTCCCCTGTATAATCCCATAGCTCTGATGGTAACTCTCAATTATAAATATTATTACATAAGACTTGAACTCTTCTCTAATCATGGCCATTTTCAAATTAGGCAAAAGAACTAAAAGTGGAAAGAAGTATTGGATGTCACTACCACCTAAAAATCTCATGTAAATAAAATACTGTTTCTGATGTTGATACAGCTGTGACTTTAAATTGCTTGTCTTTTACCAGGGATAACTCTTAAAATTATAACAATACTTAAGACATACCAAACTGAGGTGGAAGCTTTTAGGTAGCTAAAATATGGTTTTCCTAAAAATTAATACAATAAAAACTATAAATAAATAGATCTATATTAGGAAGTGACAGTTTTAGTCCTGAAGATAATTTTGGGGCAAATGAAAAGCTGCTCCAAAACAAAATCACTTTTTTATGTAGGTGCAGTATTGCCTGAATGCTGCAGTATTCTCCACACAAAAGGATTTCCTTTTTTTTTTTCCTTGTATTGCTGGGAAGTCACACAAGGTAAGAGAGTTTATTCCCAAAGAAACTCAATAAATTCAGTCTTGTAATTCTGCAGAGGAAATCATTTGGTGCTAACGGTATTTGCAAGAAAAAAAAAAGGCAACAAAAAAAATCAACACCACAAACCAACCAACCAAACAAACAAACACAAAAACAAACAAACAAACAAACAAAACAACAACAACAACAAACAACCAGAAACCCACACAAGAATCAGGATGACAAAAAAAAAAAAAAAAATTAATTCCTGGAATCCCTGATGAAGCCCATGAAACACTGTGGAGAGCAGAGAAAGGGCTCTGTTCAGACCAGAGTGACCATATACAAACAGATGACATGGTCCTTTATCCTAAGTAAAACGTATGGGTTTGAGAAAGTCAGCATCTACAGGGTGGATTTTTTGTTCAAGAATTTTAGCCATCCAGGCTAAAGGTAAGTCTTCAATGACCAGGCATCATTCAAACCCTCTTTACAGATGGAAAGGGAGCTGGGCATTTCTAGGATACATCCCATCAGAGAGCACTGACATAAATCATGACCTACAGGTGCCTTTTCTAACATACACCAGACTTTAAACAGCTGAGTCAGATGTGTCCTTTCAGGCCAATATTCATGTTCTCTTTCTATATGTCAACCTCACTCACTAACCTTCTCCAACGCAGGACAAAGTGTTATCACCAGCTGCAAACCAGTTCTCTACTTATGTGACAACAGTTTGTTACTGCTCAGGAAAGTGACCTGTAACAATACATAATTATGTAAATATAAATAGTAGTGCAATACTACTGCCTGATACAAAAAGAAGCATTCCCAGACAACAGCACTTCCTAGTTTGGTTTTAAGACCGTTGGAGCAGAGCATTTAAGAGAATTGCTGCAAACTAAGGCTATGCATTTAAGCCGTGTCATGAACTTCTGCAAATTTGCCCAGTAATCTCAGCTGTAAATAGTTTCTTCATAACTTGTGCTGGAGTGCCACAACAAATGGATGTGACACCAACCTCATCAATTCCTTGGCTACAGACGCTAACTCTCATTAATTCTACATAGCCCATCATGATCCATGGACTATGTAATCCTAGCAACAATTTTCAAAATGCTTTGCATGTGGATATTCATCTACAAAAAAGAAAGGGTCAGCCCAATGTGAAGCTAAATTCCATGAAGTTTTTTAGAGGTCAGCATGAAGGGATTTTACTTCAACATGTCTAGAATCATATTAATTATTAATTATTATTGGACCTTTTAGCTCCTGCACATCTCCTTGGGACATGCAAATTTGAGGAGAGCTGGTCCCTTTTTGGTGAGTTCAAACCTTGTAAGTGCATACAGCCATGGGCATGTTTGTCTGCATAACTGTCTAACTATCATTGGTCTGTGATGTGACAGGAAGTGTCAGTGCAGCCAGAACTGCTTTTCCAAGGAAAACATTCCTTAAACTTATTACTGAATGTATATTTTATCTGAATGCAGTTTTGTAAGCTATTTAGAAACAGAAATAGACATTCATTCCAGAACAGATCTGGGGGAGGAGGGAGTAACGCAGCCACAGTTTCTGGACATTGATTTGCCCTTTGTTTTAAAGGCATCTGAAATTGCTGCAGGATCCCTTCCTGTACATTAGCTATTAATATTTTTGTCATCTGTGTATGCAATTAATTAAATAAATGAGGTGGGGTTTTTTTCATTATTTACCCCCATTTTTCACTTCTTTCCTCTACCTATCACATGTGGAGGTCATCCACAGGAAACCAGATCTTTCCTCTTTCACGGTGCTGGAGACATAGTTCTTCTAAGTCGCATGTGTCAGTATTGTTTGAAATCCAGAGACTACAACAAAATGTGTTCTTACATCGCATACCTTGTTCTCTGTATCACCTTGTCATTGCCAGCTTCACGCTGACAATCACTGATTAACTCAGCCCCAGCACGTCTGAAGTGAATCCCGATGTGAAGTCTGATTGCTCAGCAACATTTCACAGAGACCAGATTTTTGCTTTTAACTATGATTTAGGTAAGTAAATGTGAACATACTGTAAGATTCAAATAATATAATGTACATTAGACTCCTGGCTGCAGCCTTATCATATTATCCTTTACAAACTTGGCTCAAAATCCAGTGGGACTCTGGGCAGCTTAATTAGTTAATTTCCGTTTTGATTGGAAAGACAAAAGTAAATCTTTTGGAAATGAATTCAATTCAAACTGCATAACAGGCTTTATTGAAATGCAGTCTGCAATGTTCTTAAGTCAGCCTCATCACTGAATGTTGGGACTTATCTTAATTATGGTTACTTGTAATACTGTACTTATATTAATAATGTTCTTATGTTAAAGAGATTTTTTTGACCTTTTGCAGTACAGAAATCAATGAGAAGTTGATAAAGCCAAGTTCATTGCTGCCTAAAGTAAAGCAAGCCTGATTTGTTTACTTACCTAAGCCTTCATCTGTCAGACCCATTCTGAAATGATTTATAGACCTCTACCCAATGAAATCATTTAAAGTAGATTAGATTCAAGGAACAATCACCTCTAATATGACAAGCTGATGGAGGCTGACAGGTAACCAAGTTGCTCTGGATGGCAAACAAGTTCCTGAAATTCTGATTAAATTAAAATATTAATGGTACCACTGGGAAAATAAGATTGAATCATGTTAGGCGAATTCAGTATTAGAACCAAAATGCAAATAGAGAATCATTCTGTGTGAAGAAAGCCAGCTGAGGTACCAAGGGAAGTTACCTCCAGTAAACGAGAGAGCAGGAAGTGAATTCAAATGAAAAGCATTGTGTCAAGAGCTCACCTTCACCTTTCTGAGGTCTCTAAAACAACAAGGCCTAACAGGCTCTGGGGTTGGTTGAACACTTTTGAGAGGTTACATATTTATTTAGACTTGCAGCCTAGTACTAATGAACAACTCCTGCTTTCCTAAGGTTATAAGGTTATTCTTTGAAGCACTGATCCATGCTTTTTTTCTCCTTTTTTCTTGTTTGTTTAGTTTCTGTTTTCAGTCCTGTACATTAAGTAGCTGTGGCTGCACTATAATTGCTATATAACTAAATGTATTGACACTGCCTGCTTTGGGATCTGTATTAATTTTGACATACAGGGTAATTAAATGTGCTATGTGTCTCACATGCATTAAAGGAACAACAGATGCCTTATCTGCCAGACACATTGAAGTCTGCAATTACAACATGTTAAGAGTAGATGTTTTTTGCTTCACAACACCTTTTATTAAGGTTCTTTTAAATCTTTTTAGATGTTATTTAATGGCAGCTATGAAGTAAAAACAATTCATCACAAGTAACACTGATGGGATTTATCTCACCTCACTTTAGACAGGGTAAACATCTTCCTTCATGTGGCCTAATTGCCTAACCCCATTTTTAGTCAGCAGAGAGAAAGAGTTGCTTATGTATTGCCAGTCATCTGGTCTGGTTTTTATAGTTGCATTTAGATGAAATAAATTACAGTTTAGACATATGCATCCCACACCATTCTGTTGGTGCAAGGGGGAAGAAGCTTGGTGGAGGCAGCAGAAAGCACCTCTCTAAAGAGTAAAGTGGCAATCTAGTTTCAGAGTACAGAGTTGTCCTGCTTTTTCCTAGTACGTACTATGTAAATTACGGTGCCAGTGGTCAGTCCAGTGAGATCCACAGCTAGGTGAAGGATATGATTAGCAGGATAACAAATCAGCAGTTGGACAGCCATGGAGAGGGAGAGCCTCCTAGATGCCTTTATCTACAAGGAAGGTTAGTTTTTTTTTGGGGGGAAAAGCAAACAAACAAACAAAAACACACACAAAAAATAAAACAAACAAACAAAAAAACCCCACTATGCAATATAGAAGCAGTGAGAAATCTAAAGTTTTTTCATCATCTCAGGGAGTGGGAAAGGACATGGGAGGAAGGTGTAGAAGAAGGTACTGCCAAGAGAATATCCTGAGCAATGGATCAGCTCTCAAAGGTGTTTGATGAGCTTAGTGACTACAGAAAATTTGAGATGCTGGAGAAGTGCTGATCTGGAGACTTGGGCAGAAAAAGAGAATGCTCTAGTTTCCTGTCCTGAAAGCAAGACATGGAGAGGAATGTGTTTATATTTCAATGTCACAAACAAATGACTATGTCAACACTCATATTACTAGATCAAAAACCTGTTTAATATTAGCTGGACTATTGGGATCACTGCAGTATGATCTTACCAATGGCAATACTAAACTGAAAATCAGCAGCTATCAAAAGAACATGAAGCAGCTTGGTCAAGCCAAAAAGTTTGAAATGCAGATGAAGCCTCAAGGACCACCAGAACAAAATGTAGCTCAGGAGAGAATAAAAGTGTCTCATGGATCTTTGGTACATTTAAGTAATGGATAACCAGCTTGATGACTAGCACAGTGGACACTGGAGAGTGCCAGCAAAGACCATGCTCCTGGGCTGACTTTTCTACTCATGCATTCTGGTCTGAAAAATCAGTCCATATATATATATATATATATATGACTTGCAAAATATCTGCAATTTCTCACATTTTGTAGGCACTATGGTAATAGAAAGGAAGTATAACCTTAGTAACAAAGGAATCTGTGTTCATACCACATGTGCCAGATGAAAAAAGGTAGTATATAGTAGTGTAAAACATATACTAAGAGCACTGCTAAGTAAAATCCTAGCTACTCAGCAGTTTAACTCATGCCATTAGAGAGAAGGATAGTAGAGCTCACACAATGCACATTTTATGTATGTGTCTTCCTCAGGGTCTGAAACAAATTCTCACACATCTGTGAATCATTATTTTCACAGTTCAACTACTTCTGTCTATACATTGTGGCTCTGAGATACAGGAAAATCTCCTGTGGCCGAGTGGGCAAAGTACCATGGGAAACTACCATTTTCTGACAGTCACTGTCCAACCCATAATGATCTTGTTATGTTGTAAATTTTGATAGATTTAGAAGTCCAAGGTTTAAAAAGAGTTGATGCAAGTCTTCATTTCCTAATGGTGTTAGGAATTACTTTTCTCTCAGATTTTCAGCATGTTTCAGCAAACCATCATTTCATGAGAGCTTTGAAAATTATTCAGTGTCCTTAGGTATCAAAACAGAGTTCAGATTCTTTGAAGTTTTCATTTTTAAAAGGTTTGACCTCTAGGTACATTTCACATTGTAGTAATAGAAATGTGTCTGTAAGGTATTATTTCTAGTCTTGTTATGTCTCTGCCATTCAGAATATTAACTACTTAGTCATTCATTTCAGTCCTATCACTGTCTGACACATGTTGTCATACAGGACAACTCTAAAAGTCCAGTTCCTCTTAAGCTTCAAAACTAATACATTCTAATATTTTGACAATTAGCTTTGATATCACTATACAATTAATCCATCATTACATGAATAGGAGCAAAACATCTGTTATGTAAAATGCAGGGCAAACAGAAATGCAAGGAGGAGGTAGAAATTCTGAGCATTTCTCCAGTAATGACTCAAACTAAGAGGATGGAATAGGGTTTCAGAATAAAAAAAAAAATAAAAAAATCATCATCCTTCATTCATAAGAGGAACCAGCAAAGGCAAGTAAAATTTTGAGAGGATTCAAGTTGAGAGTTCATGCAAAGTTCTGTTCCAAGTTAAAATTTTCACCCTGAATTTCTTTTTAACACTTGAAAATTTTAGTAAGTGATATCACTGTCTTGAGTACTCCCTGTCAATGTGCCTATGAACAATCTTCCCTTCTTCTTTCAAGATGAGTCATATTTTCACTGCATTGAAAAATATTAATACTTAAGTTGGCTCCTCTATTTATATTCTTCCTTCTCCCTTTCTTTCTCTTCACAGATCTCTATAATATATATACCTATACATGCAAACCTAGAAATGCATGTATATTTGTATATGTACCTATCCACATATAGCATGGACATATCTTAATAACTTTCTATCTTCCTTCCTAAGTGTGGTGGCAGACACTTCTTTGAATTAAGATAACATTCCACTTCTTTTGAGACTCTTATTTGTACCAAAAGCAATATATTCCAAAAGACCTGGTAGTCATGGCTGAATATGTATCTTTATTTTCTTGATCATTTGAGGGTTGTCTTATATGTAAGATCGTTATGTGCAATCATAGAATAATCAGGGTTGTATAGTACTTTTTTTCTGTCCATTATACAGCCCAAATTGCTAGTATGTCGTTTGCCACATGGTTCCTATCTTTTATGCACTCACCCCATGCATAAACCAAAAGCATTGAAAACATGTGAGTAGCTGATGTTGACACTGGGTAAATATGGAATCCATATATTAAATTTCAACATCAACTATGCAGGTCTGAATTTCCCGAAGCTTTGATTCTAATGCCCTAGTAATGTTTATGCTATCAATATTAACTTACATAACATTCAGACTTTGGACCTGGATAAGCTTAAACTGCTTTCCGTTCTAGCAGAAAAAATTTTAGCTTTCTCCAAAACTCCAAATACTACAAGACTGCTTCATGGAAATACAAAGAGGGCCTACATTCATAAAAAAGTTCTATATTTCAGCTCCTTTTGTCAATGACTCACAATATATGATGCATTCCAGACAAATAACAGTGAAGTGTTATTTCAAATGGCAGATTTATTATTATTATTATTATTATTATTATTATTATTATTATTATTATTATTATTATTCACCTTGTCACTTATGCCTGAAATATATGTGGTTTTCACATAAAATCATGAAGAGTAGCGTCCAAGGCTCTTTCCCCATGGACTTCTGGGTTTGAAACCAAGTTCAGCATAAAGAGTGTTTGTTGACTGATCAGGCAATGCTGATAGGAATCAATACTGGAGTACTCTAACTGCCTTTTTAGGAAGAGTCTCACTTAAATATGAAAGCTTTCTCTAAGGCAGTGATCCACTGGGGCTCATCTTCTATGATAGCTTGGAATTGTGGAATATGTCATTCCAGTTCTTAAAATGTTCCACCCTCAGTTTTGTGATCTATCCCAGGAATAGATTTTACTTTAGCTGCTGCTAGCGAGTCATAAATTTTTGTGAAAATCAGGACTGAGATTAGAAGCAAAAGATGGCATCAGAAAATGACTGGCTAGTATAAAGGTTTCAACAGATGTTTACCAGAGCAGGAGTCATGAAGAAATGAGATAGGATTCATCAGCTGTAGCCTTTTGCTGCATTTTTGCATTCAAAATCAGTGGTATAACTGTGGTGGTAGAGGCAAGGCATGACAAATGGTCATGCACTGCAGACAAATTCTTATCTGAAAGGAAAGGTTGAAGTCCTCTGTGAGAGGAGATGGGGAGATGTGTTCCTGGAAACTGGTACTCCTCTGTTGTTCAAACACAACACTCAGCAGAACTTCAAGATTTTAGATGATAGGACTGAGTTAATGGGAGTTAGAGGCCATATCTCAAGCAGTTTCTGAGCTACCTCAGTGCAGCCTGGCCACATTCTAACTGACATCGGCGCTCCATTCCCCTGTGCTATCCTCAAAAGCATAACAGCTAGATAACATTGGGACTTGCTTCTTGCAGAATTTGAGATTAAATCCAGTTTAGTGAAATATTATTAAGGAATTTTGATTTGAAAAATCCTTGGTAGTTCAAAATTAAAAAGAAAAAAACAAAACTAAAATAATGGTCCAGCTTTTCAAAGCATGCTTCTACTCAATTTAAATTTGACAAAAAAATGTACTTTGGTACAACAAATCTCTGAACAATGTGGTTTTCTACTTTTGTGTATTTTATGATTAGTGGAGGAGATGGACATCCCTTAACGAACAAGAGGACTCTTACATTAGGAAGTTTTTCAGTGCCTGCTGCCCATGACTATCCTAAAAAATCATGTGCTTAAGAGAGAGCTGTGAACTGACTTCTGTGAATTCTAGAAAAAGTGTTTATACCCCAGATCCACAATTTTCTCTTATTTTCTGTGCTGAGTACTTTATGAGTGCTTTGCCCCAAGTCTTAATTTTTTATGTATGGTTTCATGATTCATGCTGATATGTCTGTTTTACCTCAAAACCTCTATTGCATTAAATAGTGCTTTTCAAATTATTTTCAAATATTTTGTTTAAATCAACTATTTTAATGGAAGCCTAAGGTTTATACGTGCATTTTAACAAGTGCATAATTCAGAAAAAGTAACTAGAACATCTAAGGTTAAGATCCTGAATGTAAAAACCTGCAGTCAGATATTTCAGTGAGATTCTATCTGGTGAAATAAAATTATATTTTCTTTTTTTGCATTAGTTAGCAAAATGCAGGTCTAGCCATTTTTAACAAGGTCCAGTGTGGTTGCTGTATTAACACAGGTCTGTCTAGAGAAGCAACTTCCTTAGACCATGTGACGCTGACCTTTAATTTGTAAGCAACATTCTCCTTTATTCCCAGTCTTTGACTTGTAACAATGTCTAGTTCTAGACTGATTTTTATCTGAGTGAATTCACTTAATTGTTGTGGCCTCATACTTAACCTTGATGATTTTTCAATTATACAATTCCTAAGGAATATCATACCGCAGTAATTAGATGTGTTTTGAGTCAGATGCTATGCTCTATCTATAATGACTGACTGATTAGAAAAATGTTTATTTCTGGAATTTTTTATTGATCTTCATGGAGATTCTCATGTTCATTAATCCATTCTTTAAGATAAATAAACTCTTATAAGTTCTTTTCTCTCTCTGTAGATCTGGGATACTTTCAGTCATGAAAGTAAATCTTGATGATTTCTTTCAAATATTAATTGCCTTTTTATACATCGTTTGCTTCTAACAATGTCATGAGGGAACAACTGTTGCTGTCTTCCAGCTGGTATGATCTGGTCCCTAAGCAAGCTGGGTTTCTAATAGTACCAACACTGATTTTAACTGTGTGTCTTGTCATTATTTGCTTGTTACTACTCTTTCTAATGGTGGATGTTTTCCAGACACATACCCAAGAAAGTATGCAAACTGCTCAGATTGACATGCATAGCCAGATACTGCAGTTCTTGTAGGCAGCCTGAGGCTTTTCTCAGTACACAGCTCTCCACTACTCCCAGACGGTGTTGCACAAAAAACTCAGCGAGCTCTAAAACTACCACTTAGGTTAGTTCCTTCTCTGTTGCCCTTAATCATATGGTGTCAGCGTGGACACAGCAACGTGGTATCCCTGCAGTGCACACGGAAGAGGCTCTTGCCTGGGCATGGAGCACTGTGCTTCAGGGATTGCCAGGCCTGGAATGGATGACAGCACCAGGGACACAGGCATCCTTCTGTGACAGGGCTGACAGCTCTCTCCCTTTGGAAAGGCAGACTGGCATCACTGTTTCAGAACAGCAGACTGAGGTCATTGACTGCATCTCAGCTTCTATGGCCAGTTGGTGTGCTGAGGATGGCATCAGTGAAAGAGCTCTTTGTAGGAGTCTTTCAGCCCAGTGTCAGTATCTGACATCCAACCTGTGCCCATATTATCACTGCCCCTCAGTGCACTGCCCTCCTAAAGTTAGGCAAGTATAGCTTCACAGAATAGTTTAGTTTGGAAGGGACTTTCCCTAAATTTAATGGGGAGACACCAGTCTTCATAGGCAGGTTGTGTCCACAGCTGTTTATTTAAACCAAGTGGTTATTTTAAACAAGTTGTGTTGCATTGCCCTGCCATGAATCCAAACAGCCATCCACCACTGGTCCATCAGTCCTAGAATAACAGATGGATTTCATGCCTCACACGCTTCAGGGCCTGGTAGTGTATTTTCTGTTACGGACAACTAGATCAGTATGATCTTGCCATGCATATACAACTTGGCCCAAGGACTGTGAGTCACCTCTTATATACACTGTCAAAGAAGTAGTCTCATAATAGGGTTAGAAGAATTTAGTCTATTTGTTCTCTAGGCTGTTCTTAAAATATCTAGTGGTGGAAGTTTTCTTAGCCTGTGTCCTGGTGTACCAGTAACTGACCAGCTTCTACCCCCACCTGCTCACTGATTACTCTGGAGGTCTTAGGGCAGAGCTTGTGCTTTCACACTGTCTTTGCGTCCCTGTGTAAAAGGACTCTATGTTCTTCTAAGTATATCAGAATGGGAACTGCACTATCCTTCTCTAGTTATCAGGGGGGTTTTTTCAGTTGGGAATAAACCTCTGCCTACTGCACTAGTTCAGTAGGCAGCTGTGGGATTCTCATGTAGGTGACAAACTGGGCAGCCCAGCCCCACTCCCTGGCATCAGGGATACAAGCTCTCTGCTCTCCTTACCCCAGCCTCACAGGTTGTGGATGCTTGCCTTTTTTTGTTTGGTTTTGGGTTTGGTTTTGTTTTTTTTTCCTTTTTAAATTAAATTTTGCATTCAGGAAAACAAGTTGTGATTTAAGAGAGGTTCGGATAACAAAGCTGGGTACATCCTAGTTGTCTCCAAATCCTTGTCCAGAGATATTTTTGCAGTTGCGTGGTGCTTATTGCAAGGGCAATGTGGAATAGTCTCTAGGCTTCATTGCAAAATAAACATCAAATTCTATCATCAGCAGTCTCAGCATGGTCTTACACTATAAAATATAGACTATAGCTGCAATAATAACTGCAGAAACATAGAATGCATAAGCAATAAATATAAATGTAACTGAGAAAGCAGCTATTATATCCATCTCTGCAGAATTCAAATCAGTCTCTTACCAACTTTGTCCATTGTTTTCCTTGACCCTGTACCTGATCTTCTGGTAATGGCTCCATTCATCATAATGAGTCCAAATGTCCTAGAAATATCTTCTTGTCCAGATGGAGAACATTTGTTAAGTAGCAGGTATATGAAATACATATATTTGTATATTTATGTGTATGCTGAAAGGTAAAATATTCATAACCCACCGAAGAAAGCTTAAGCCCCTCTTAAAATAGAGTCGCTTTAATGAAAATAACTGTGATATGAACTTTGCTTCCAGCTTCCTTTGGTAGATTAAAGGAAGAGCATACAAATAAATATATTAACATGTTATTAATGTTTATTGTTGAAATATGTATATATGAGATGTGCTCCTTCATACATTATATAATGTCTAAATTGCACAAATGTGGGGGAGTTTAATAAGTCATCCACATAGTTTCATCTTTTTATGTAATTTTGCTACATTCTAAATGAAGCAGGAAAAAGTCACTACTTTTATCAATTTTAAAAATGGTTTTACATGTGAAAGAAGCTGAACAGTAATGCAGTGAAAATTTTGTGGGTAGCATTGCATTAAGATAATTGATTTTTTTTTTCATAATAAAGCAGGGTGCTTTATTATTCAGGAGAGCTGAAGAAGAAAAACTATACAAATGTCCAACAGAGGAGAAGGAAGTAGACTGATTAGTAGTAAATCTGTGATTGAAATATGCTGGTTGTAGAAGGTAAATTATTTTCTGTCGATATCTCTTTTTTTTTTTTGCTCAAATTATCCCAAGTAGTGGATGTATTAACCATGTGGTGAGTGCTGGAATTGATGACAGAGGATTAGTCAAGTTCTGGGCAAGAGTTGAAGGAGGTAACTGGAATGCTTCAGGATAGCACTGCAAAACAAAGTGCTGTTTTGCAGTTTAGGCTGCACAGATGGTGACCATAATAAAGTTTTCCTCGATGACCACTTTGGAGTTGGGAGACCTCTATAACAGCTCTTAGGAGCTATTTTAAGCATGTCAACTACTATTAGTTAATTGTTTTGGTAGATGTCTTTTAAGTAGCAGTATGCTTGACAAAGCACATGCTTTTCACAACACTGGGAAGAATGAGAAAGGAGAGGTTAGTAATTTTAACACACATGAATATGGGTCCATTCTTTCTTACTAAATTGAGTTGTAGCTATGAACATTTAGTAACTTCATAAGAGTTGTTGCAAACCAAATTGACTGTGTTGTGATAGAGAATTTACATACCAACTGATGTGGGATCTCAGGTGAGAGAGTGTTTGGTCATTGACTTCAAAGACACTACAAAGGTGCTTTTGTACCTTCCCCTACTGCCTTCATCTTTGGGGTTGGGAAAGTGGAGTGGGTACCCTCAGGAAACTAAAACAAGATTCAGGGTGTCTCTTCTGTATGTTATGAAGACTCTTTTGCTAATCTGAAACCCACACCTTCTAGGAGAAAGCTAGATACTTTGGTATCAAGGTTTTTTGAGCAAAAGTCAGTCTTTGGATTCACGTTGTAGATTTCTTACTGATTTCAAAGGGAATGCAGCCTATGGAAAGGGTACAGAATTTCAGAATACACTTCAGGCAAAAAAAAAAAAATTGGCTTAAAACATAAGTTATAATTTATTGCTTTTACAATCTGTCATGATTTCAGAAATGTGACTTGTGTTGCATGTTCCAAGCTTGGCATAATCACTAGGCTAATGCAAGAACCAGGATTTTCTTTCAAGTCATAATTTATTTTACTTCAAATTCTTGTCTGACTCTCTGTCCTTAGACCACCTGTCATGTATCAAACAATAAACTCAAGAGAGTGTAGTTGTTGCAGTGGTGAACAAGCAGGGAGTGCTGACTTTCAAAATGCAATCTGGAAAAAACAAGAAAGGAAGGCAATGCTGCCAAAAAAACCCCAAAACCAAACACAAAAACAAAACAAACAAACAAACAAACAAACAAACAAACAAACAAAACAATAACCCATTTCCACCAACCAAACTAAAATCAAACAAAAAATCCCGAAACACTTCTGTTTTAAATGAGGTCATTCAGAGCTTTTAGACAAGACTTCCTCCTCCTTTCTCTTTTCCTTGAATATTATCAGCTGGTGGATATGTCCCCTTGTGCTGAAGCGATTTTGTGCCAGTTTGATACCTTAGAATAAGGACAATTGGAGGTGTAGAATTAGCTAATATTTTACAAATTAATGTCAGTAGAACTTTTAAATTATTGTAAGAAGTTGTTCTGCTTAGTACTTGTTGTAAAACCTTAGATTAGTGGGATTTTTTCTTTTGTGAGTCACAGTTCCTATTTATTTCTAGTCTCCAACACTCTTGTAATTTAGATCTTGCTTGGGCAATTGGACAATTGGAGGAGACTGGCTGTAGAAACATTGTGAAATCTGCTTTCTCTACAATGACAAAATTTTTGTTCTGCCATAGAGCTGCATATAGGTTCATCTTGAGGGTGGTGGTGTATGTAGATGTGACAAAATAATCTCTGTGTAGGCAAAAATCTCATACAAGTATATAGAGCAATCTGAAAGGCTTACAAAATGGTTAGCAAAGTGCTTTCAGTGACTGCTGAGGAGTAGAAAATGTTGTGGAGGGGAAGGTCAAGGGTGCTGCACAGCTTTCAGATGTCTGTGAGAATGGATGGTCAGCACCTTTGGTGTGTTTCATCTGGATAAAAGAACCACTTCACAAGTGTTGAAGAAATTAACACGAATGCCTTCATTCCCCTCTGGTTTCTGTGTTTCTTCATAGTGTATGTACCATCTCCCAGGGCATCTAAGCCTTGAGGAGCCTCATCCCAGTTTAGGACAGCATTTCTTCAGCAGCTTAGGGCAGGGACCATGGCTCTGAAACTCAGTATGTTGGAAATTCAACAAGCAGGATTAACGTAGGTTCCTTTTGAATCCATCCCAGAGCAAGCAGACTTTAGTGCATGGAAGGGTTCCTCAATGAGGAAGAAGATAAGAGAAATTTTAATTAACTTCAGGGAAACACATGAGTTTCCAAGGCCTACAAAAGAATACTGGAAAGAGCAAGAAGTTGCCAGGATAGCTGAAAAGAGGGATTGCTCAAAGATGCAACTGAAAAAAATACCTGTACAATAATTAATTAAGCTTCAAAACGTCCCTCTGAGGTAGGTAAGTATTATTAAACTAGAACATACAGAATTAATTAAGGTTTGCAGGAAAAAGAAAGGGCAGAGGGAACAAAAAAAGCTGAACGAATTAATGCTAGCCAAAGGGGTAAGGAGAATAAGACTCCTACAGACAGAATCAAGGAAGAAACATATCGTAGGAAGAAAACATGCCCATTAATAATGGAGCCATTATTGGAACTGATTGCCAATGGCTCCCTTAGGGAGAACAAAGATGCCAGACTTTGCAGGGAGGAGGAGGAGAGAAGGGCATTACACCCTTGCTTAGTTTATCTTTTTCTTTATACTAACGTTATGTTAGGCAACCATCTAATTTTCAGACTTTCTTTGGGAAGTGTTTTAAAGAAGGCTGTAGGGATACAGGCTCAGAACATCTGCAAGATGTCTCTGTGACTCTGTCCCTTTGTGTCAATATCTGTCCCATAGCACAGTTATTAAGTACTTTCTTGGAGGTTCTATGGATGCTGCCAATCTAGTTCTATTAGCTATGACTCTATGAGATAAGAGAATCACCAGACTCATATCTCATTCAATTCCAAAGGTAAGCTATTTCATCAGGGCAGGGAAGGTCAAGCTACTCTATTAAAAATAGAAATAAATTTTAAAAAAAAAAGGAATAAAAACTTAAAATCAAAAATCATATGTGGAATTTTCTTGGTAAGAGAAGGAGAGACAGACCTAGTATATCAGCAACCATCACCTAATATCTTCCCCCACAAAAACCCACCGGATTTAGTATGATGCTTCTAAATAGGTGCACCGAGTCTAGCTGTGGAGTTATTTTTCCTCATAGCAGTCTGCAGGTGCTATATTTTAGATTTGTGACTAAAGCAGTGTTGTTAGCATATTATTGTGGAGCAGTGCTTGCTGACTCTTGGAGTTTTCTCTTTTTCATACACTGCTTCTCCCAGAAGTAGGCTGGGACAATGAACTCTGAGGTCTAAAGAAAACAAACATTGTTTCAACAATACTTGTTGAAGATGGTCATATGGCTCATGGGGTGAAGAAATAGCAGAGGCATTGAAATCCATTTTTTTTCCTTAGTCTTTAATAATAGCAATAATACAATTAAATTGTAAGGAAGAGCTGTGTCAGCTGAATGTTCACAAGTCCATGGGGTCTGATGGGATTCATCCCAAAGTACTGAAGGAGCTAGTTGATGTTATGGCAGGATCATCTATCAAATCATCTACCAAAGGTCTTGGGAATCTGGGTAGGTCCCTGCTGGCAGCTTGCCAATAATATTCCTACCTGTAAAAAGGGAATGAAGGAAGACCCAGGGAACTATAGACCTGTTAGTCTAATGTCTGATCCTGGAAAAAAATGTGAAGATCATGCTGGGTACTATTGAAAGGTATTTTAAGAAGAGTGCAATCATAAGGAACAGTCAACATGGGCTCACACTTTGATATCTTTCTATGATAAAGTCATTCAGCTCGTGGATGAAGGGAAGCTAATGAATGTAGTTTTTTCTGGATTCTACAAAGGCTTTTGATACTGTCCCTCACAGCATCCTTCTGGACAAGCTGTCCAGCTGTGGGATGAACAGGTCCACAATGCACTAGGTGAAGAACTGGATGAAGGGCAGAGCCCAAAACATTCTAGTGAGTGGGGCTACAATTGGATGATGACTGGTCAGCAGCCATGTTCCTCAGGGTTCAGTTCTAGGGCCAGTTCTGTTCAATGTTTTTATCAACAATCAGGAAAAAGTAGTTGAATGCACCATTGTCATTTTTGGTGATGATACCAAACTGGGAGGTGCTGTTGACTGTGGAGCAACAGGAGGCTCTGCAGAGGGAGTCTAGATAGACTGGAGCACTGGGCAACCCTCAGTGGGATGACATTTAACAAGTCCAAATTCCAGGTTCTGTCTGTAGGGTGGGTAGTTCCAGGAAGAAATATAAACTGGAAGAGGAGTGGCTGGAGACCAGCCCCATAGAAAGGCACCTGAGAGTGCTAGTCAGAAGCAGGATCCACAGGAGTCAACAAGGAGCCCTGACAGCCAAGAGGACAAACTTCATCCTGGGGTGCATCAAACACAGCATCACCAGCCAGTCAAAGGAGGTAATTATTCTGCTGCATTCAACATTCACCTGGAATGCTGTGCACAGTACTGGGCCTCACAGTTTAAGAAGAATGTGGAGATCCATGAATTTGTCCAGAGGAGGAGAACAAAGCTGGTGACAAATCTGGAAGGCATGTCCTGAAAGGCGTGGCTGTGGGCTCTGGCTTTTTCCAGTTTGGAGAAAAGGAGGCTGAGGGGCAACCTCAACTTCTCTAGAGATTTCTAAGAAGGGGAAGTGGAGAGTGAGGGACTGATCTCTGCAGGATCCGTAGGAGCGGTTCAAAACTGCACCAGAGAAGGTTAAAATGTACATTAGGAAGCATTTGAATAATGCCCTTAATAACTTGAAATAGTCGGGCAATTGGACCAGTTTTTCATTGTAGGTCACTTCCAGTTGATATAGTCTATTCTATTCTATTCTATTCTATGCAGTATTTTCCTTTAAAATTGCTGTAAAGATGAAAGATTCTTATGAATACGTTCAGAGTAGTCCAGAGTTGGTTGACACACTTGCGCAAACAAATTTGAGCTCGTTTTTTTGCAAGCAGTTTGCTTCAAATGCTCATTTAGGGAATTCATTATTCACAAATCATGTTTTGATGTTTGTAATCATTCACCTACTTACACACTTGAATGCCACAATGATAATTAGAAGATATTGTTTCTTTTCCCAAACTGGATGACCTAACATGAATATACAGAAGGAGTGCTTCAACAAATCACTGGGGCTCATTATTCTCTCAGGGAACATGTAGAGAAAAAAAGAAGATATCCTGAGTAAAGTAGAATTGCAGATTTTTGGGGGTTTCATGTTTGTCTGCATTCTCAAATAAATTAGAAAAGAATTTAAAAGCTGTCAAATTTCATTAAATATGTAAGAGCTGCTTACACTGTTTTCAACTATGCAGTATGTTTTTTCTATTTACATTCTAATTGCAATCATGTAAAGTATCAACCAAAGGGTTTGGCTGTACAAGCTTAACTTCCCAAAGAATCCAGACATCTCTAACATCTGATTTGATTACCTGAAATCTCAGTAGAGAACCAAACTACATGACATGCATTCTTCATTTTTTTTCTTTGAAAACATTAATACCTTTCAAGTTAAGAAAAATTTGTGAAGAGAAAACTAAATTATTGATATAAGAATAGTTGCACTAAAGCCCTTATAGTTTGTTCTGTTAAATCTTTACAAGTTAGGCTACATCTTTGCAGAATCCTGAAAGACAAATAATTATTCCTTTGTAATGACATGTGATGGAGAGGACAGCGTACTAACATTTGCTTATGGTGCCGTTGTGCTTTTGGTCTAAAAGAGGGAAGAAGTTTGTGTCTTGTTTTAATAATTAATAATTTTGTTAATTAAAGAAAAAGCAGATGTTTCTGCTTTCTGTTACCCAAAAGATCATTTAGACCTCAAAGAAGATAGCACCCCTAGCCACAAAACAGACACACTTTTAAAAAGTCTAAAAAGTTACCTAAAAAAGCCTAATATTTGTATTCTATTTGGGATTTCTATTTTAATTTAGAAGATGCATTTATACATTGATTTTCCACATATGTTGATTTTCCTCAGCATTAGGTAGGAGTTATAAACACCCTTCATACAGTTAATTGTAGAACAAGGAACCACACACTTGAGACATAGACAAAAAAAGACTATTCTCAAAGAATAAGGGCCCTCATACAAGAAACCCCTGTAATATATTATGACCTCTTTTTCAGCAAAGGAATTTTCAAAGATATTCATGACTTACTGAGGTCTGATTTTGAAATAATTAAAGGATGTTCTGTTTAAGCATGGTTGTGTTATCAGAGCCATAAACCATGTCATAAAAGCTGATTTTCTTCCATTCATTGCTCAGAAAATCCTCGGTTTCAGCATTTATGAAATTAATGCTGGAAAATACTTTTACATTCATATACTAAAGATTTCAAGAGGAAAACAGACTGGAAAATATTCTACAGAAGTTGCTGGTTACTTTAGTCTAGCTGATGTTTTCAAGAAAGAATGCAATATGTGGCTGTACCTTAAAAACTGCACATTAGCAGCTTCTCTTTGAAACTTCTAGTTTGCAAATCTTGTATATCCTTTGTACGGTTCTGATGGTGTTTGTCTACATCCTTATAATTTTAGTAATGGTGTGTCTGAGGTGCAGTAGAAAAAGGTCCTGCAAAGTGCTGCAGCTGATTGTTAGCAAGTATTTTTGGGAAAAGAGCTTCATAATAATTGTAGAAATAGTCATCAAAAGGGTAGAAACATTTATGCAGCCATTTTTAGTCTTACAAAGTGCAAAAACATAAAATCACTTTCAGAAGGACTGTAAACAAAAAGAAATCTTCAATGACTTTTCAGTTCCTACAGTGACTCTTTGAGTTTAATTAAGCTGAAAATAGTATTTTTAATCTAGCTGACTCATATAAAACAAATCTATTTAGACATTTAAATCAGAATTCCAATTCTTTTTAAACTCTGAAACCAAAATGGTGTAACAGGAAACAGCCTGGTTAAAACAGCTAAGAGAAAGAGGCAAAACTAGCTTTAAAAATATTTCTGAGGTTTTCCATCTACATGAAAAAGGTAGCTGGAGTACACTGTGTGTATGCTTGACATTCTGCATGTTCAGAATATGTAAGACAAACCCAGGGAAGCGGTGAACCAACAAAAGCGTAAGGAAGAACATATCCCTCTCAAATCCAGACAAGCCTGAGGGAAGCATATATTTCTCTTTCTATGAAATCATAAAGACTAACTGAAGGAAACCCTTTTAATTGCACAAGGAATGTTTTCGGAGCCTCTCCTCAACAAAACTCCATCTATTTATTTTTCTGACAAGCAACTACTGAACAGTTTCGAAGGAAAAAGGTGAACAGGAGGAGGATTAACTGTTATTTCAGCAGTGTTTCTGCAATGTGATGATGGCACTTAAAATCCTCCAGGAAAATTAAGTTGTGAGTTTTAATAGAAATCTAGTGCATTTATTTTTCTTTGACAGCAGTGATATTGAAATTTAAAATTGTTTGTTTATCTAGTATATTTGTTAGTCTATTTAGTCCAGACTAAAGTTTGGTAATAGGGACACAGTATGATTTCCTTCGAATTTTAGTTTGTTACATATATGTTAATGTCAGTGTCGAGATAAATCTGAACTGATCTTATCTGAGTGCCTGAGTTATGGAGAGGAACCAAGTGTAGGTAGTTTTCCATGCAAAGAATCTAAGAAGAACATAAGCCCACACGATCATGTTGGAAGTCCACAGGCTGTCCTGGTCCATGTTTCTACTGTGCTCTTCTTCTAAAGACAAATAAAAATTACACTAAATTTTGAGTCTCTTTATTACCTTAATCTTCTGTCTTTTTGTTTATAGCCTTGATTACATATGGTAATTCATATCTATGCTTCTAAAATAAGTTTTCTGGTGCATTTTGTGAACTACATGTTGACATCTCACAGACACAGTCTATGCACCTCATATTTGGAACTAAAACTAAACAATGTCCAGATTTCCAAGTGAGTTTTTTTTAAAGCTTACCTTTACATTAAAGTGTAGTCTGTAGACAAAAGAGAAAAAAAATTAAAAGTTATGAAAAAAAAATGAGTGAGCAGTGTTATACTGCATGGACTGTACTCAGTCATCAATTACAGTATTTTGCCCAGCTGTATTTGCTTTAACTATCTATAATAAAATTAAAGTTCTCCACAGTTACCTAGAGACTGCCATATGACCATAGGTACCATAATTTTTGCATGTGAAGATTTATTTTATTGAAGTGAACAAGTTACATATTATGTCCTTATTTTCCTTTCTTACCTCCCCAATATCAATATAAAGGGTTGTAAATTCAGTCAGATCCCTAATTATCATGGATGGGACACAGTAAAACAAACAGAAGTAAGACAAAATAAAATAAGGGCCCAGATGATGCACTTGCCATTATTCTCTAACAGAAAAATTACTATTTTCTTTTCTTTTCTGAAATAAGCTAGAGGCTGCTTTTGTGAGGGACAGCTTTAACTGCCTTCTTGGATAAGTAGTTTCATGCATTCGTGACTTCCATTCATTCAGTTGTGGTTTTGCTCCTAAAAAGACCTACCAAGACAAAAGATTCTTTGATATTCCCCTAAAAGCTCACGCCTATCTCCTCTTAGAAACGGGTGACTAGCAGCTGGATCAAAATTGTCTTTCAGAGGGCTAGTAGCAAGGCCTCAACTATGTACCCCACTTCCATTTTTTTAACTGGAAACCCATCATCTCAAAACCTGGCTAGGTCTGTGACAGGTTTGCCCCTTTCAGTCTAAACCACACCCAATTTACTCCTAAAAGTCTCTGATTCTTGTACAACTCTGCAGAGGGACCCAGAAAGGTTTAGGGAAAGGGTGCTGGAAAGCAGCACAGTGCAAAAGGAGGTGAGGGTGCTCGTTGAGAGCTGCTGAACATGAGTCAGCGGTGTGTCTAAGTGGCCAAAAAGGCCAGTGATGTCCTGGCCTGTATCAGGAATAGTGTGGCCAGCAGGAGTAGAGCAGTGATTGTCCCACTGTGCTGGGCACTGGCAAGGCCACACCTTGAGTGCTGTGTCCAGTTCTGGGTCCATTCACTACAGGAAAGATATTGAGGTGCTGCAGCGAGTCCAGAGAAGGGCGACAGAGTTGGTGAAGGGTCCAGAGACTAAGTCATATAAGGCATGGGTAAGGGAGGTGGGGTTGTTTAGTCTGGAGAAATAGAGGCTTGAGGGAGACTTTATCACTCTCTTCAACTATCTGAAAGGAGTATGTAGGCACGTGGAGGTATTACTTTTCTCCCAGGCAACCAGCAACAGGACAAGAGTTGCACCAGGGAACATTCAGGTTGAGCATCATGAAGAATTTCTTCACTGAAATGGTTATTAAACTTTGGAATGGACTGCCCAGGGAGGTGGTGAAATCACCATTCTTGAAAGTGTTCAAGAAATGACTGAACGTGTCACTCAGTGCTGTGTTTTAGTTGATATGGTAGTGTTCAGTCAAAGGTTGGACTTGATGATCTTAGAGGTCTCTTCCCAACCTTAATGATTCTATTATATTCTATTTTAAACATGAATATTGTGAGGACTATCCCTTCCAGAACATCTGGTGAGCACTCAGGACAGACATCCCTCCCTTTATTATAATATTGCATGGAAATGAAAAGTAGTCAGGACTTGTGAGCTGAGCAGGAATATCTCTGTTCAGATGAAAGTCACTCAAGCAAATAGCTGCTGCTGTTCTATTATTCGCAAGCACTGAATTAAACTGGGGTCTGCCCAATAGTGTGAAAATAGCTGTAGTCTTCAGTGTGCTGTCTCATATACAAAAAATGTACTTATACCAAGTGAATTTATTTAAATGCATTGGTCTCCATTTTTAGTCATTGCTAGCACTGGTCCATGACAGCCATTTGTCACAAATAATTTAGCAGATGCAGATATGTTCTCTCAGCCCTAACTGTAAAGGACACATTAAGATCTTTTTAATAGCCTATGTGCCACAATTTTTGGGAACAAATCCATGCCTATGCCATATTATATTAAACAATGTTCCACTAATAATGTTATATAATTAGTCATACCAGCTCACATAATAAGTTACTACAGTTGTAACAGCAGAAATGGAGATAGAAAGGAGCCTTAGCTGACTAAAAGACATATTTTGATTGCAGACAAAATGGTTAACTCCTAACTTGGACACCGGAATCATATATTTGTTCTTATAAGCTGTCACATCTGGGAACAGTAAGCAAACATGAACTGTTTCCTTAAAATACTGCCCCAATTTAGAAAACTCGAAATTAGGAAAAAGACATTTTTAGAAAGAAGTGCTACAAGAACTCTGCAAAATATCTATCCAGTGAAACTTTTAAGGATTTCAAAAATGCTTATTTTCCTCAAGAGGACAGAAAACAGAAGCATTTTAAGATCTCTACCCAAACAAATAAAGAAATGAAATGGAGAGCTGAAAGTAAAAGTTACAAAAGGTTGATTCAAGTATGAACTTGATTCTTGCGTGTGGGAGGTAAGATCTTTTAAAAGCTCTTGTAAGGAAGTGCCAAACTTTCGCAAGTTTCGGAAGCTGAGGAACATTTCCTGACAAAAGTTCACCTGAAACAGTTATACATTCATTCAAAAATTTGACTGTGCCACTCAGCAGTTCTTAAACAAAAAATGGCCTTGTTCAAGCTGAGCCTGAATCTTTGAGGACAGTAGAAAAACACCATTCATCCTGAGATGCAAAAAGCATATAAAAGTCTCAGTGGCTTATCCTGATGAAGATGACAGCATTAACAAAGAGTAACACGCTGTATTATACACCATTGCCACCTTATTCTTCAGGAAAGTCCCTTAAAGGTGATAAAAAGTTACTAAGGCTAGTAGGGAAAAGGTAATCTGTAATTATTCAAAAGAACATTAGGGTCTGTTTTCACTAACATTTTTTAATCTCCTTCCAGTGTTTAGCTTGCAGGACAGTAGAGCATTAGTAAAAAACTATTAACCCTTCCATTCTATAGTAGCATTGATAGATCTAGAGAAAAATGCAGATTTATATTGGAGTGCGACAGCATATAATCTGATACCTAGAAGAGGCCAGGAAGGTTCTCAGAAGTGGTGAGCCAAGATGAGGAGAATGAGAAATGGATGGCAGCAAATTCCAGACTTTTGTCATGTGTTTGTGCCACAGTTCTCACCAGTTACCTTTAATTTCAAATCCAACGTTGATGTCTCCTAGATTTTCCCTGAAAATATTTAGGCATAACATACTGGGTTTTATTGTACATTGCTGTTTAACTAAATAATGGTAATTCAGGAAATGTACAGAAAATTTTCGGAAGTATTACATTTCTTGTACTTGCTGCAGTGAAAGAACAGTATTCAGAGGGAGAGGTTAATCCTGAGATACTGGCATATATCAACCAATACATTATATTAAGGCAAGGGTGAATAAATTTTCCTGTAATTTTGAATTTTTTAAAGGTTACTCATAGCCACATTTGGCAACTAGTTTGACTCCATCAACAGTTAAGCATAGCAAGGCTACTTTGAGAGAGGAATCTGTGTGAAAGTAATAGGTTATAAACCTGTATCCATTTGTTTTCTAGACTATTAATGTTTAAAGAAAATTAATTTGGGTTATTGTTTTCTTCTGAGTCTTCTAAAAAAATAAATTTTGGAGAAGCCTCAATAATGTTAAATCACACAGAAGTCTGACTTGCCAGAGAAGCTACTGTATCATGGTACTATCTTCTTTAGCAAATAAAATAACAGTATGCATGTAGACTCATTATTTTCGCAAATGTATGTACTGTGGCACATTGAAGAAAAGGAGCATGCCCATCTGAGAACTAGAGCTTCATGATATCCATGTACTCTCTCAGATGTTCCTTCTCTAATGCCTGCTTTAGGAAGGGACATTCTTTTATGCCTATCTTCATTTCTAGATGCTCAATATTTAGTGACAATATAATGAACATCATACATTACTGACTGCAGCCATGTATGGTGCTGGAAAGCTTGGCTGAGCTTTCTTCCCTGAGGACTTTGACTGCCCACTCTGCTAGTGCTAATGAATGGTGGCATATTTTTGTGATTGGGATTTATGTCCTTGTGGGGCTGATCTAAGAACAGCAAACTAATTTTTAACAAGTGACCTAAGTTACATTTGAATTCAGTCCTCCAGCAAATGAAATACCAGAGCATTAGTTTGCACTAGATTTTAGTCTATAAGGGAGGTTCTCATGGACCGGCTAGTGATCAAAATCTAATTAGTCTGTTTAGTGAGCCTAACATGTTCCATTGTGTTTGCTAAGTCAAAAAATTTTATCTCAGAAATTCTACACTCCTGTAGTATGCCTTATGAACACACTACTACTGTAGTTTGGGTAATCATTCTCACTAGACTTTGCTTAATAGACCTTATATTTTATGTTTTGAATGAACAACTCATACAGGGTTGAGCCAAGGGCTTAATCACTCTTAATACAATAAAGCAGCACTTTAAAATATTATTAACCTCATCTGTCTAGATTTGGAACTAATAGACCATTGTGTGTGTATTGTCTTTATCCCTGCCAGTTATGTACATATTTATTAATCCACTCTTCCAGAGGAAAAATTTCTAAAGGAAAACCAACAGTAACCTTCAAGTGAGCGGGCACAGGTTAGAAGGGCACTAATTAAATGTCAGACTTGACAGATTAAAATTATGAAATTTAAAATCACCGTGGAGCTCTTTGTCATTGTCAAATTAGGAGTCAGTGTGATGAGGAGCATGGAAGTGAATGGTTTAATGGATTGAATGGGAATGTGGCTTAGCAGCAGCCTTTTCTTGAATTCAGATCAGCCTGTAGTTCAGATCAAAGGCTGCTAGTTCAATTTCACATTCAAAAAGAGTTGTAGCTTACCTGCATCAGTAATAGATGTGTGTATATGTATGTAGGTTTAAAGAAAAGAATGGGAAAAAAATAAGGACAAATATGTTTCATGAGAAATAATTTTGCAGAGATGATTTATGCATTTACGTTAGAGTACCAACATAATTTTTTTCTATTATTTGGCCATGGGGTGTTTAAGGAGATTTTAAAGTCAAAGTCTTCATGAACTGCTCATTATTTGCTTTTATAAGGAACTTCTCTTTTAAGGAACGTGGAAGATACGGAACATTTAGTGTTAGATAGGTTATGTTAAAGGAAACAAGACTAAATACAGGTGAGCAGGACACATTAGGCAATACCCATTCTAATATACATTAGGAAAAATGCTTCTGACTTCAACAGCATTTACACCAGTACACAGGAATAATATTGCATAAAGTGAAAAAATGGATAAACAAAATGTCATTGATCAAAACATTGCTTATATGCAAGTTTGTTTTATGAGGAAATGCACTTAAATAGTTTATATTGTTAGAAGTCTCATTTGTACACATGTACAGATGTACATGCCTAAATATTTTTATATATAAAAGTGTATGCAACATCTTTCAGACATCTGTCATAGAAAATCTAATGATCTGGCTCATGTAAATTAAATTAGTAATGTATGAAATTAAAATATTTCCTCCTCTTAAGTCATAATTTCTATGTTCACAAAATTTTCAATGCTCCTTGACTCCTCTCTTAAACAAATCAGAAAATTACTACATTTCCATTCTGAAAAAATCTTCCAATATAGGAACTCTTCATTCAAACATAATTTTGAATTATATAGGAGATACTGTACAACAGCAACTGAAATCAATAGGATCTGTTTTTAAACAGGATTTGGTAGTTATTTAAACTAGTGGGAAGTCTTTAAAACCACTGGGAATCTTTCTATTGAATTCAAAAGATGTTGGATCAAAGCTGAGTCCTCTAATCAATATATCTAAATTTACATTACAAAAAACATCAATAAAAATGTCAAACCATTAATTGCATTCATAATGTTAGGGGTTTTTCTTGAGGCAAGTGATACATTATGACAAAATTATGCCAGGGAACCCTTGTCCCATGCTCCAGTTTCATCCAGGCATTGCTTAACACATTTGACAGAACTGGCATCTTCAATTCAAATGCAGATTTGTAGTAATATGTCTTTAGCATACTGCAAAGTCCACAATCAAGGCATCTACCTTCTACATCAATGTGCACACAGATTGAGCAGGGAGAAAAGTCTGAACATTAGTCTACAATAGCATTTCTGGGGAATACTGCTTTGTGCCTTCACGTGAGATGACTCAAATTCAATCCTAGCTGATCTCAAATAAATCACTTAATCTGTCATGGTCACTGACACTCCAGGTAGTCACAGAAGTTCTTCAGCCCTCGCTTGGAGAAAATTTGCATAATTCCCAAACTTTTTCCAGGTTTATAGACTTTCCTGAGCAAGGTCAAAGAGATGAAATAGACACATCACAGCCTTTCAATAATCTTAACAAAAAGAAGACTGTGGAACAGCTACACAGCATCAAAAATTATTTCTTAAAAAAAAAGGAAAAAAAAAAAAACCAAAAAGAGAGGGATTAACTAATATCATCAACAATAAAATCAGTTCCCCTATAAATTTCACCTACTGCAGTAACATTACTCCAAAGAACATGTTCTGGAAAAAGTCAAGCATCAAAGGATTAACATTCCTGTAGGAAAAAAAAATCCTCTTCCCCGTCCTACATTTGCAGAATGCACATGAACAAAACACATGGATTTCTAACTACAATGGAAACAGAAATTCCCAGAAAATAAGACGAAAAATAATTTAGGCTAATCTGAATCAGACAGTCCAGATAACTGCTATTGGATTTTGTGGATGATAACGTAGAGACCAAAAATAGTGCTCTGATCACATAATAAAAGGAACTGTAAACTAAACTCCCCAAAACAGAGCAAAATTAAATGATACTAAAGTAAACTAAACTAGAATCTCTGTAAGACGTAGTAAATTCCCATGCATGATTTCCATGATTGACCCTTAAGCAGTCCACTCTTTTGATCACAAAGTCATTTGCAAGCAAAGGTGTTGGGTGAGGAAGAAGTCACTAATCATAGGCACCCAAGAAGAAAGTTTTCAATGCAAAAGATAAATAGCTTCTATGAAACCATATTCAAGTGATTTATCTCAGGAATGAGAAACTCCATGAGGGTTTTATGTAAGTATTTCATTATCTTTAGCCATCTGAGTTAACCCATGTGAACAGTTTTTGCTAGAGATATCAGAGGCTATTGATTTTTTCTATAAAATATTAGTCAGCATGGTCACTTTTTGACATGGGAACAACTGTGGCATGAATGAAAGAACAAAGTTAAAAACATACAACTGAGAAGTCACTTAATTCTGCCATATATTCTATTAAGTGTCCATTAAACTAGCAAACACTTGTATTTCTGCATTAGCAAATAATAATTGTCAGTATTGGCCATTAATTTTCCAGTAGCCACTGAATATCTTCACTTTAAACTTCAATGAGAATTTCATCTCTTATAGTACATGGTTTCAAGTTTTGCAAAGAAAGCAGATAATTCACATTTAAATAAATTTATATCCACATGAAGTTCATAAAAAATACCAATCATTCTAAAGGGGTTATGATGCCAAATAAGTGACATTTATTAAAGGCCTTTTCCTCATTTTTCTCTTTTATGAGCACTTCCTAAATTATTTAAAAAATACCAGTGATTCCTCTTGAATTCAAAACTTTCATTTGCCAGAGTCATACATTATTTATCCATTCTGAAATATCACAGTGACATACATTTCCAGTACATTATTTTATCAAGGGGTGCAAGCCACTTAGAAGACAAAACTTTTAGTGCTGCTGTATGTTTACGTTATTTTAAAGGGGTCTGATGAACCCTCCTTGAGAAATTGCCCTCTGAATGGTACAGACACATAAGAACAACCCTGACACTGGTATATCTCAGCAGGAAGCTCAGAGATGATGTAGGTGGCCTCAGCCAGCACAGGAGATATCTAAAGTGACTGCTCCTGTTGGACAGCTTAATGAATTGTTTCTTCCTCTGGGGCTCCCCCAGGAGGGATCAAGTCTTTACATAGCCCTTTACACAGACAAGGCCAAGGAGGTGCAAGCTTGACTTGGGGTCCGTGTCAGCAGAAGTTAAGCTGCTAGGCTGGGCTGTTCAGATCCACTCAGGTAGATCAGATTAAGGCCACTCCCTCTTTGGACCACATTTTGAAAATATTGGCAATTCTATGTAACATTCTTTTCCATGGACACTCCCTTGTCGTGGGGGAGAAGCTTGTGTGCCCTTATGAGATTGTGAGCTAAGCTGGCGGTGGTTTATGCCTCCGATAGGGTCTCCTATGCTGGTCAGGTCTCAACTGAAGGGTCAGACAAAGTGTGTCCTCAGGCAGGATGGGCTCGTCAGCTGCCCAGCAGCCATCCTAGGAGAAGGACAACTCTAACTCCAAACCCGGGCAGATGGAGCTCGCTGAGCCCTGTAAGGCCATCCATCTAAGAGAAGGATGCTCTAACCAAACCTACATCCTGAGGACCTTGCTGTCACCGTCCAAGCTTGCTAGGCCCTGGCAGATGAACCTCAGGAATAAAGGGTGGGGCCAGTTCTGCGCACGCTGCGCCTCACCTAAAAAGTCTGCTGTGTAGGCTTGAGGGATTCACCCACATTTGCAAAGCCCTGCAGGAACAGGAGAGGGATGAAATGACAGGTGATGAGGTGCACTGGGAGCCGCAGACCCAACCCTGCATGCAGG
>VXAU01001759.1:0-110288 GCA_013399695.1 Formicarius rufipectus | reverse complement strand
TTCAGCAGGAGCATTTTCTGTGTTCCTTTAGAAAATAAACTTGCTGTAGTTGTCAGGAAAGAAACAGTAAGGAATATACATAGGCCAGGGAAATAACTGTCCATGCTCTTCCGAAAAAGGCCAGGCCAGAACACAGGGAGCTGAATCTCACTTTGGAAAACAGTCTTTTCTATCACTAAACCAGCGCAGCCACATTTCTTTCCTTCAGGAAGTGGAGGGGATCCCTGTTGAACTGTTAATATCTTTTGTTTCATAATGTTTTGTGTTTTGCTTCTTTTTTTTCCTGCAAGAATATGTATATATTAGTTTGAATAAAGCTCTTTTAGAGAAGATTGAGCTGAAAAATACAGAGCTGGAATATAGTGGAGTTGAATTCCCAACCTGTTTTTCTTTTTTTTGTTTTTAATTAGAGCAAGAAAACTAGTTTAAAAAAAAAAACAACAACAAACCAACAACAACAAAAAACTTGGAGGAAACTTTATCTTTTTCATTGCTCTCTGCAGTAATTGATATTTTCTTTGGAAACAGTGGGTAACTTCTGATGAAGACCGTAGCATTTTACACAAAACTTTATGTACAATGAGTACATGAGTGTTTTGTTGACTAAGTTTTGCTGACCTGTAGTTTTGGCTCATTAGTTCAATTCACTGTAATTATGCCTAGTATGATGGATGATTCTTTCCAGCCCCTTTTCCCCACCCTATTTTTCAGTAATTGTTATTTAACCAGATCTTAGCTTTATAGTTCAAAAGCAAAAGAACAGCTTAAGGACTACACTCTATTGGACCAGGTTTTGTTTAGTTTAAACATCTGTTGCTGTTTTCCTTATTCTGGAAGTTAATGTTTTTAACACTAAAATAAACACATGAAAAATGAAGAAAAGCACAACTTCAGTGGTGTTTATAGTGAGGTGTTTATATGCCAGTGGTTTTAAAAGTATAAACACTGGCAACATCTGCACTGAAACCAAAGGGTGTTTTAGAGATGCCTACAGATCTTCCAGGCCTCTGCCATGCTATTTCTTTTGTGAGTTGTATCAGCAGTGGTGGATTTTATCTTTTCAAAGACACTGCTGCAGTAGTAACTATGTTGACAACAAAATGTCCTTTTAAATTCAATTAATTAGGATTTGCTGAATGTCACACTTGAACTACTTAGAAGCAGATGCCTTCCTGAAAAGTACATTTAAAGTAGGGTAAGAGACTTTGTATGATGGGAAAAGAGGTTTGGAATTTCAGAAAGAATGATGAGCCTATGGAATGCCAGAGGAAATGAGATGGGTTCCTTATTCCTTTAGATTCTCTCTTTAAGCAGTTGATTTTGCTTATTGAGAAAATTGATGTGCTGGTGAAAAGCATCAGTATCATTTTATGAGGTTTACAAGTGATTTTAGTCATTCACCTCTGGCACAAACCACTGGAACTGGGTACCATTGATTTGTAGCTGCAGCTTGTGGATAAGAGATGTAATTGGTACATCAGAAACAGGAAAAGTTCTTCCATCATGTGCATTTGGCAGCCCTTTAGCTCGTCATGGAATAAAAGAGTATAATTTGCATCCTAGGACAAGTTCTGCTTTTCCTTGTCCAGCAAGAGTCACAGATAGCAATTAGTTATCTGTAAGCTCCAGTCTAGTGAGTTAATGCCACCGGCAGGATAGTCTTCCTTGGTGGGTAAGTGCAAGAACTTCCCAGGAACCTCAACTATTGTCTTCATCTCACTCCGTTCCTAAGTTGTGCCATTCATGATCACACTCCAAATGGTATGGAAACATTGTCCACGTGCTGTTTAGTTCTTGAAACAGTTTCTGATTTTGGCTTTCTCCGTGGAGGTCTGAGGGAAGAGAGTAAATGGTGATAACATAGATGGGATCTGCCTCATCGACAAAAAAGTGTCCTTTTCTGTGTGGCTGGGGGAGAAATGGGAGATCTAAAGGTTCTCCTATTAGTCTTTAAGAAGAAACAACATGTTGCAGATTTACCTGACTGCTTTGTAGGTGAAACCTGAATGGAAGTTGACTGCTTTTTCAGTCATAGGTGGGTTGTTGGGGTTGGTTTGTTTGTTTATTGTTTTGGTTTTGGCTTGGTTTTTGCTTTTTTGTTGTTTTTTGTTTTGTTTGGTTGGTGGTGGGTGGTTTTGGTTTTTTTTGTTTTTTGGGGGTTTTTTGGTTTTTGTGTTGTTTTTTGTTTGTTTGTTTTTGGGGGGCGTTTTTTTGGTTGTTGTTTTTTATTTTTACTGTGAGGTTGTTATAACATTGGTGCAGGTTGCCGAGAGGTTGTAGAGTCTTCATCTTTGGAGATACTCAAAACCTGTCTGGACATGGCCCTTGAGTATCCTGCCGTAGTTAAGCCCAATTTTGAGCAGGAGGTTTACACTAGATAATCTCTAGAGGTGACTTTCTAGCCTCAGCACTTGAGAAGTTCTGCACATTCATGTAATTAAAGCAGCCACAGCCAGGAAAAGGATTATAACGTGAGATGAGGTGAGAGGGTTTTTGAAAGAGGGTCCATAGCTTTGAATCAGAATAAAGCCATTTCCATTCCTCAGGGTTGTTTTGCACTGATAATTTGTGTTGAGTGTTTCCTTGATCCTATTACTAGCTTTGAGCACCTTGGGGTGCCCTATGGTAATCTCAACTCTGATTAGTGCTTTTGGAGGAAAATCTGATTTTTAATGACATGATGGGTTTTTTTAATGAGTTTCATAAAAAAGAACATTTGAGTTTTGTTTCCCTCTCCAGTGAAAGAAAATTTTTAAATCAATCAAATAAGAACATTTAATCTTTGCCCATGGGAAAATGAAACTTATATTTGCAATGATCAACAATTTCAAGCAATTTATTGTATTACATTTGGTGCAATAGGAAAGAAAAGAAGAAATAATCAGAGAATTGTTGATTCGGCATCTGGATGCTGCTTTTTAGCATGAATACATCTGATACTCTCTTACTAAACATTTATTGCCAGTTATCAACAATGGCCAGTTTAATGAGTCGTACTTTCATATCATTGTTTTCTTCTTGATGAGATCAGAGACCTCAGAAATCTCTTGGGAGGCTGCTGTCCTCGCTGAGGTGCAAAGGCCAGGGAGGAAAACCATTCTGTACCAGCCTGACATTCCCAGTGCTTCGGCTCTGATGGCAGGCACTTGATCCGGGCATGTATTCAGAGGTAAAACCTCTACATCTTGTTTTGCAGTGGAAAGTCACTTAACTTCAGCTTACTGTTCTTTCTTAGAGAGCCGTGTGTGTGAGGTAATGGAGTGCTCAGAGTTAAACAAAACAAATCACAAGTTATCCTGCTCTTTCACTCTGTCCAGCAAGTTTTGGCCCCTCATTTCCAATGGAATATGTATGAGGAATTGCAGTCTCCAAGCAGATTTGTTTCATTCTGTTGTTTATCTGAGGGAGTGTACAGATGGTTCTGTGTTGGAAGGCAGATTTCTGTCTTCCTTCCTTTCTCCCAGTTTCAAATGCTTTGGGTTATTACTGCATTCTCAGGGCTGGAAGTGCTGTGCTGGGAAAGGTATAACGAAATGCAGTAAGATGCTAAGAAATCCCCCAGGCGTGTTACAAGACTTGGAGCACTTGAAATAGTTTTACAGAGTTCTCTGGACAGTCTAGAAGACTCGATTTTTTTAATGAAGAAAATTGAATCCAGACTTTTAGAAAAACACCCCTTTTTGGTTTCAGGACAGCTTAAATTAGTTAGTGGCATATTACATAATTTTTTTCACTGTCATCCTGTAACAATGAAGCATTGCTTGGCCACAGAACTGAGCTTGCATAGCTATGTGTTTTCTCAGGGCACTGCAAGGCATTCTGAGTATGTGTCTGTTTTCCCCCAAAAGCCAACTCAGATGTTTGATATCAGATGAGGAGCCTCGCACAGATTCTGCAAATTTCATTTGCTTTTTAATGAAATGCAATATGTTTTCTTAAGTTCTAAAGAATAGTTTCCATCAGCTATTTCTGCTGACCTTGCATTTTTCTCTGGGTTTGTAACATCAGTTTCTCCTATTAACTCCAAAGTTTGGTTTGGTTTCTAAATATATGAAATTACTTTAGCACTATTTAGTGAAGAATGGGACAAAAATCTCCTTCACTCTGTGTTAAGTGTTCTTATTTATAATGCAGTCTAAAATTTCTGTTCAAAGCCATGTAAATTAATATGCACCTACAGAACTTTTCTCATTTATAGAACATTCTGTGGGTTTTGCTTTTTCAGTGTCTTTTATCTTCAGGAGAAAACAAAGAGCCCCAGCTTCACAGTTGGGCTTTTCTTACTTGTTTCCTCCTATCATGAAGGTAGGAATATCCTCTTCAGTACTGACATCAAAATTCAATTTATTTTCCTCATTCATCGAAGGCAGGATAGATTTAGGTCATACTTAAGCTTTTTTTTTCCCCTTGGAGTTCTGTTGTTCTCCTCACCCTGGATGCTATTTCAGCATTTGTACTGAGCACTCAAACAAGGAAATTAAAATCCTAACTATAATAGAGTGTTATCCCACAACTTTCGGTAGATAAGATAGGCAGTACTTTTTTTGCTGTGATAAAAGGTAGTGAGGTTTGTAACAGTAAGTTGAACTCTGTGTTAATGAGCAATTTGCTTAAAGGCTGTAACTTGTTACTCACAAGTCAAATTTGTTACAGTGCCAGGTCTCTTTGGATATAAATCCAGGGATTTTAGGAGACATTGAAAAAGCTTAAATTGCTTCAGAGTTTGAACAATGCACTGTATTGTAAGGAGAACTGTTAGAGAAAAAATAAAGCTTAAACAACAGTCTTCATTGTGTGGCATCTAAAATTATGAATGAAAAAGTTCATCCATATGTATTGGATTTGCCTTTTTTAAGTATCTGCTTTGCATGAAAATAGTTGTCTATTAATTTCTTCTTGAAGATTAATACAGATGGGCCTTTATATTTGATTTTGGCTGAATAGGCTACAGAGTTTGAACATGCTGCATGTAGACAGTGTGCCAAGCAATTTAGCGAAGTTGTTTACACTAACAATAATCCAGCAGGACAGAGCCTATAATTTCTCCCATACAATAGAGTGACGTAGTAGTGAACACAAATTTCTGGAAGGTGTTTACAAAAATGATATTATACTTTCTCAGCATTAAAGAATCACGAGTGGTTTCTGTTCTAATTTCTTCTTTAAAACCATCCAGTTTTTCCTTCATTGTGCAGTCTGTATCATCTCCCTGGAAATGCTTACCAGATGAGCATGGAGTGATAGCTGGGCACACAGACATTGTTCCCTTCCCTCTGGGTGAGAACCCTGCCTTTGGGAGACAACTGGCTGTGGGATACAGCACCGCTGGCTGCTGCTGTGTGAGCACTGAAGCAGGGACTGCAGTAACATGCACACACCACTGTACTCCCTTTGGATTTCCTGGAGGCAGACTTCCCTGGGTGCTTCATCTCACAGCTCTTTTTAAGAGAGGACATTCTCATGCCTGTCTCTGCAAGTGGACTTCGTATTGTGTGGAACTTGGTGAGCACTGGTGCATATCCTGGGAGCCTTGATGGGATGGAGAAATGGATCATCCAGTGCATTGAATAGGCAGTTGAGCTCTTAATTAGGGTTATCTCTGTCCTCTTGTAAACTTCATGTTACAAATGGATGGAGTTGGGTAAGTCTTAGTATCAGGAGTAGTCTGGCACTGATTGTAGAGTGAGACAAGTTTGGAGCTCTTTAGATCACAGAATATCCTGAGTTGTAATGGATGCATCAGGATCATCCAGTCCAACTCCTGACCCTGTCCAGGACACCCCACCCTGACCCTGAGAGTGTTGTCCAAACAGTCCTTGAGCTCTCGCAGCCTTGGGGCCATGCCCACTACCCTGGGGGGCCTGTTCAGTGCCCAACCAGGCTTTGGGGGAAGGACTTCTTGCTGACATCAAACCTAAGCCTGCCCTTACATAACTTCAGGCCATTCCCTTAGAAAAAGCCATTCCTTGTTAGGCAGGATCTCTGTACAGCGTCTTGTGAAAACTTGGTGAAGTTGATATAACAGTGCTCCCAGGACCACCATATCATTAGTTCTAGCCAAAGAAAAAAAGTCATCCAGAAACCTCAATGAGGTGATGGGTCTTTATTAAAGATATTTAGAGATCTAGTTTTAATAGGATTGTCAGTCCTAAAAATCTCAAGGTAATAAGGGTGGTGGAGACTAAAGTGTGAAATGGATATTAGAATATTTCCTTACCTAAGTTTCACAGGAATGTTTGGTATCAGATTTATTTTTTTTTTCTAACAAGAGTTTAGAATGTTTCCTTGCCTAAATTTCATGGCACTGTTTGGCATCAGAATTTTTTTAAGTATCTTTCCTTTTTTGCTTTGCTTTTAAACTTTGTTGTTGTGTTAAAAACAAGAACTTGCTAAACGCAATAGTGCTCGCCGCAGTCCAGCTTTTCTCTCCCTAAGTGTTGCGTGACACTTTGTGCCTCATTTTATCTTTGGAGGAAAAGCTCATCCACGTTGTGGTGTACATGGATGAAGGTAGATAATATTTGGAATAAAGTGGAATGTTAGAGTCTTTGTGGCACATGAAGAAGAAGGGAAAGGTGTCTTCTGCAGGTAGGTGCCAGCTTATTTCCTTCTTTTCATAGTACACGTTGTTACAAGAATCTCTGATTATTCAAGGACATGTTCTTTTTCACTCCTCATCAGTTTGGAGTGTTCTCTGTCAGCTGTGAGAATCAGGAATTGTAGTGTATAACTTTCCTCCTATTCTTCCAAATGTTGCTAGCAGGTTCCAGGAAATATATTTACTCTCCCAGGAAAAGTTTGGAACCAGTTGTGTTTAAAAAGCAGTAATTTTTCCTGTAAACCCATTTGACAGGGCAGGCATGGAAAGCACTCAACATTGCATTTCCCTTGTTTGTGAGACTGAATGTTTATTCCTCAACATACAGAAATAGGGGTTTTTTGCCTTTAAAAATGGTTTGTAGTTAGGTGTAAGGGAGATTTAGTACATGAGACTACCATTTTTATTGCCCAGGATAGGAATGGCACTGTGGCATGGGAATATAGGCAAATATTGGAACATTTATTATGTTTTGTTTGAACTATAAATCCCAGAACAGCAGATTGGCAATAGTTAACTTCTACAAAGTGCCCAGTCCAGCCATCTTTTGCATAAGAAGAGTAAAACAAAAGCTGCTAAATGGATCTTTTGGAATAGCTGCTGTCTTTTGGAAATAAATGAGTATTTACTTGTTTTACAGATGGCACCAACACACTGGTTGCACTTCAGAGATTATATTGGGACTTTCAGTTTTGCTATTGCTAATTTGTAGTAGGTCTTACTTCTGAAAGCAAATTCAGATATTTGTAAAACTAGCAGGTTTGGACACTTTCAGAACAGAACCTTTCAGAAAATTAGCATCTCTTGGCTCCCGATTACTAAATTGAAGTAATTTTCTCTGTCATGTTTTGCTAATTGTAATTAAATGGTCATAGGAAGAAAATTAAAGTTGTCCAGGCAAAAGGAAACTATTTCTATGAATCTAAATTATCTAGGAAGATCAGTAAATGCCACACAAGAACTGGCCAAGAAAAGTAGAATTATTTAGCTATTCTGTTCATATTCTTTGGAAAGCAATATCTTCTAAAGCAGGAACTCTACAAAAAGTGTTCTTAGCATATAGAAAAAGAAGTTGGCATAACTATGGCACCTCCTTTATGGTGATTTTACACAGAACACACTAAATGAAGATGGGGTGAGGAAAGTGCTATATGATTCATATAGGACAAGTTTGAACTCAGCCAGTTTCTTGGATTTAGTCTAAATACTTACGGCACTGAAGGTGATTTTTTAAAAATTTTTTTTTAATATACTTCCTTGTGCTCTGGATCTTTCAGATGTCCTCCTCAGCCATCTGGTGTGCATTGCTGCTTGTTTAACCCCCACCCTTCAGTTTTCATGCTGTGGCATCTCAGCGAGCAATCGCAGTCACTCTGTGGTTGGCGTAAATTAAATCTCCTTGAGCCGGCTGAGAGAATGCTGACGTGCACACTTTTCCTGCTGAACACTCTAAAACCAGGGGCTGCAGTTAAAGAGGGAAACACTGCTCTTATCTTGCCGTAGGCATCACACTGAGCTATTTACCAGAGGTGTCAAAAATAGGAATTCCAGCATCAGCAAGGATGTTTACATGACTGGTTTCTAAATCTTAGAAAATTCTTCTCTCATTGATGTTATATAATCAGTGTATTCAACTCAGCTNAAAAAAAAAAAAAAAATCTCTTCCTTTAAAAGTCCAACTATCTAAGAGTGTAACTACTCTGAGGTACATTATGTTTGCCTTAACAGCAAATCTATGGATGTTCTGAGTTTTCATTTGTAGTACAGTAAATCGAGCACTACACTGTTTGATTTCAGGTGTTTCTCATTGGTTTCATTTTGAAGCAAGTGTGATAACAGACATTTTAATATAGGTTATATATTTTTAATATTCTCTTCAGAGTCCTGATTCTCAGAAAAGTCTAGTTAATTCAACTTTTAGATTCCCCATGAAGTACATAGTGAACTTGTTTATAGAGAGGAAGAAAGAACTGTAATTAATTGACTTCGTCTAAGTCAGGGATAAAAAGGACAGCAACATTCCAGGTACCTCCATTGTAATACTTGGCCATAGCTACTAAATCTTACTGTGACCTGTAAGTAAACAAAAAGTGCTTTTACCTGTTCGAGATGTGCAAATAAAAATTGTCGTTCATCAGCTAAGCAGATAAACACTCTGAAACTTGGACTGATGACATGTGGCCTAGATCCTTGCTTTGTGTTCAGCAATCATGAATGAAAAGCAAGAGCTTTTGAAATAAAATATTGTGACTGTGGTTCATGTGTAGTGGACCCCACTTAAACTGAGGTAATGGGATTTGTTTCAGTGGAAGTAGTTGAGTATTTTTAGCTGATGCAAGGAATGAGCCCTTACAAACAATAGTGGGATTTTACAGTGGGAAGAATTTTGAGTTCCCCTGTCTGAGCTGCAGGACTTCCACAGGTCTGTTCTTTTAGGTTAGGCCTGTTGGGTTGCATAAAAGGAATGTGCCCACAGAAGCCAGTTAATTTTTATATTCTATTCAGAAAATGAGTTGGGATAAGAAACTCCAATGAAATAGCAGTCCAACTGTGATCCTACAATGCATGGCTCAGCAACAGGCAAACTGAGAGCCTATTTTTGACCTGAAACAGTGCTTCCAAACTTTTTAATTAAAGCAGTATCTCACTGCTCCCAAAATTGCCATTTGGTTCCATTAAAAACTTACAGTGGTGTTTAATAAAATATCCACTTCGTTATGCAGTGGAACATCTTTAATGTGTGACGGGGGTAGAAAGCTACAGAAATGTTTAGGATGTATGGCATTCAAGTGAGATGGGGAAGGATTTAAGAGATCTGGGGAGGGATATCATAGTAATGCAGGGAGAGGCTTGGTTTCTGCATGTGAGTGGTGGGTCACAAACACACAATTGACATTTTTTGTTACCTTTGTTCTGTCAACTCCACTGCACTTCCCTGTCCATTCTGTGTTGTGTCAGGAATGAGTTGCCTCTGCAGCTTTAAAACAAAAAGGCAAAGAGTCTGGAGTTAAGTTAATCAAAAGGGAGATTCAACTAAGCAGTAGTAGGTGTAAGGGGAAGAAGACAAAGCCCGATTAAAGGTATTTAAGAAGCAGAGCATAACTTCGGTACTGCTCACCCCTTCCAATCCCGTGACTCTTAAGATAACTTCCAAAATACAAACTTCTGCTTGTTCCTTGCTTTTCCAAGAGTTCTGGAAAACCTGCACTCCGTGCCCAGAAAACTGAGAAATGCTGCCCAGGCGGTATACAATTTCTTGGTAGCAAACACAATCCCTCCCTCTATCTTCCCTGCCTTGCTTCCCCTTGGAGAGAACTCTGATTTGAAGTGACCCTGCAACTTGGCCCCATGAACCAAGCTCCTTGTGAAATAAACAGCCTGGCTCTGAGTTAGACTGTGCTTCCATCCATTCCCTGGTGCTGTGGCTCTGGCTCCCTTTTATCCCTCTGACAGCCTCCAGCGACATCACCCCTTGTGCAGCCACGCTGACTCTTGGTGTGGGTGGGAGTGTTAATTCAGACCCACTCCCTTCAGTCCTTCTGGGGAAGAATTAAAAATATGCTCTGGTACCAGATTTTTCACAAGTTGAGTCCTCTAGCGGAGCAACAGTTTTCAAGCTTTTGTATGCTGTGCTTGCCCAAAATTTTGCAGTAGATCTCTTCATAGTCCTTTTTTTCCCCAGTATAATTACTGATCATAGTTGCATGTCATGAACCCAGAATTAAGAACTGCTATGTCAGAGGCCTAGAATTAATTTTGTCTTTTTTCTTGCTGGTGTTGTGTGGTTGTTTGTCTGGTTGTTTTGGAAGACAGTCCTGTTAGGAACAATGATAATATTTCTCAGTTTTTATGTGTGTTTCTTGATGTCATCACTCTGGAAAAACTATATGGAATCCTTTTCTTTGAATCTCATGAGCTGCACTGTTCTCTGGGCTCATGTAGAAGATGAAGCCTTCACAAGTTCTTGATTATTAAAACACTGCGTTTGAGTAGCACCTAAGGAAAACTGTTGTCGCAGAGTAACACAGAGCCTGTGGGTTGACGGCTCTGTGTTATCCACCCTGGTAGTGCTTGTGGTGAGCTGAAATCATCCTCTTCTACTGGATGAGGCTGGGTGGGAATCTCAGTCTGCTGCCATCAGCTGCAGTCCAGCCCTGCACATGAGGAACTGGCAAGCTGACACGTCCTCCTCATTTTCCATGGAAAGATCACAGTCAAAAGATGATCTTGTTTTCATCTGAATGGGTCCTGTGGTTTGCTTCTGGATTCAGAGTGCCTGACTGCCCTACACAGTTGTCACTGCTCCCTTGCTCTCCCTCTGTAGAAGGGATTTTGGAGACCATTTTGAAGGACAAAGGGATTTTGTTCTCTACAATGAATTCTTTGTGGGAAATGGGTTGGAATTGTTCTAACGCTCCGTGGATTAAAGTCTTCAATATCGTGTCCAGCGTGATTGAAGGGACTCTGTGTCCCTCACATGCGAGTCCATTTCACACAGGCTGCCATCAGGGAGCAAAACCAAACTGGAAATTGAAGATTTTCCTGATCTCATTAGGCCAAATGTAATTTGCTCATTTCAGCTCAGTTTAGGGAGAGAATTTGGTAACTTGTTTGCTACTCATGGGGACCCGCTCAGGGAACTGGGCACAAAGCTTTGAAGGACTTGGACCAGCACAGTCTTCTAAGCACTGGCCCTGCTTCATTCCAAATCCATTCCAAAAGGGGCCACCTGTGCACATCTTTTAATAACATTTTGAGCACATTTGCTTTTATGTTTTTGTTTTAAAGCATTTCTGTCCTCTCTTGAGAGTGTTTTACCTTCCAGGTCGGGAATTTGGGAAAAAATATAATGAGAATAAAAGAAACTGCTTGAAATTGCAGTATCAGATTTCACAACTCTTTTAGAAAGCTCATTTTCTTGATGCTCTAAATTTTTCCACATGTAGAAAAGGAGATATAAATAAAGTGAGAAAATGTATTCAGAGTATGCCTATAGTAAACTACAATAAAAGCTTGTAGTATTTCTAAAAATAAAAATAGTTGAAATAGGGAGAATTTCTTTTACATTCTCGTACTGCCTTTTGCTCCAAGTCCTTATGTTGCCTTAGCTACGTTGTATTCACAGTATTTTATTGATAGCATTTTTACATTTCTAATAAAATGACATCACACTGGTAAAAATAAATGTTCTTGTCTGGCAACTTTTAAAATCCACTTACCAGAAACACAAGAGAATGATATATAATTGTTCTGCAAATAAATTAAAGGAAGCTGCATTCTGATTATATGGTTATTATTTAAACTTCACATGGTGATAGTTTTCACCACATATTCTGGAATTACTTTCTGTATTATATTTACTGTAGCTGTCACCATGGTGTTTGTTGCCTCCTTTCTCATATGTGTGTGTCTGTCCCATGGTCATTTCGGCCAGGTTACAAGGTAGAAATGCAGTGTCTCATCTTTCTCCATGGGGCAGACACAGACTAGAAGAATCTTTAAAGATTTCAACTGCATGGAGGTGAAAACATTGCCTAGCATTGAATAAACTGCAATTACTACATTTCAGTATTGCTGTGCAGAGTGTGGTGTAGGGATGGACCCAGGACTTAATAAAAATGCAGTGTGTTTTGCCAGGAAATTACATGTCTCATGTATCTTTCACTGATCAGTAAATCCTAATGTCATGTTTAGTAAGCCAACAGAAGAACATAAAATGTATTGTTTTCTCCAGAAAATATAAATTATGCTTCTCCCTTTGCTTTCCTTTCTTTTTTCTCCCCTGCTGTGTTTGGGATGCCCAAACTGCTGCCTCCTGTACTTGGCCCCACTCAGTAGCTGGGCTTAGCTCTGTAATGCACTGAGTAAACATAAAATTATTTACTGTGTTGATTTTTAGTCCCTCTTAACTGACTTTAAATGGCCGACACAGGTTTTTTCCTGGGAAAGCTGGCAAAATGGCTCAAAGCAGTGCTCCTGGGGAGCAACTCTACTTTCTGAGCAAGCACCCATCCTCTGTCTTGAACATAGGGGAATCTTTTTTTTACGTTGATGTTAACAAGTGTCGTAGACAACTCTGGTACTTTTTATCTGGTGATTAGTATAGTTTAGCATTGATTAAATATTGTCTTCCAGATAATTGGAATATGATTTTAGCCATGAGTTATTGATTTTAGTTTACATGAGTACAGGTACTCTAAGCAGAAGAAAGGAACATTTTTTCAGAGTTTTCTGAGTTACCTAAATAGGACATTACCTTAAAGGCAGGTCTGCAGTTTATGAAGTAATCTCATGCTCTACAGTTAGACCCAAGCTGGAGTTCATTGTTGGGTTGGAACTGAACACAGCCCCACATTCACAGCTGTTGAGGTGTGAAAAATTGCAGTTTGACAGAGGAAATAATAAGGAGCTCTGCCAGACCAAAACAATACAATTTTTTCCATCCTGCTTTCTTTGTGGCACCTCTGCTACCCTTCTTCTTTCTCTGCTATCCATTTCTTACCAAGGAGACTCTCTCAGTGGGTACCTGGTTGACAGAATAGAGAGAATTTTTCCATCATTAAGTGGTCAACAGGGACTTTTTACTTGTATGGTTATTATGTAGTTTGTAGAACTGAAGTGGTTATCCATACAAGTCAACTCATGAAACAGAATATGGAGTGCTGTTTTGTACAACTATGCTTTTACAGTGTCATCAAAGACAATATAGAATGAGGAAGTTGGTTTTTCACAGTACTTTTGGAGGAGCAAATGCAATTGTACTTGGCTTTGAGAAGGCAAATTTACCGTTTTCTGTCTGTTGCAATGTAGTGCTTGGTGTATAATACAGCATTTTCAAGTCCTGTAAAATGGAAATCTGCTTTAACCTGTGCTACTCAGTTCTGATTAACAATATATATTTTGGAAAGGATCCTCAAGTGAACCTGTCTGGAGACTGCAAGTCTATCCACTGTACTTGAATTGTGGCTCCTTTATGCAGGGTTTTGAAGAAGACAAGAAAAAGTGGGTGGAGGTGATTGAATGCTGAGGTCACTGTTTTCTAGTCTAGCTTTCAATGTGAAATGTAACGTCCCTCATTGGCAGGTATGGCCACATGGAGGAGCCAGGACAATATAGTCAGTTTTATCACTGTATTTTGGCTTTGGAAATGGGTTTTCTGGCATGCTGGTCTCCGCACAGTGGTAGCCAGAGCTTGGTTCCAGGAGTTAAGTGTTTTACATATATTTTGTAAATGGAGGAGAACCAACTTTTGCCAGTTTTTCTCTACATGTGTATGTGACTTTCTAGTTTCCTCAATTATCCTTTTTGTAGTCATACCAGAAAGTCAGTAAAATATTTGTCAGATAAGTGAATCAGTAAGTTGGCTGCTGTAAAAAAAAAATCTATTAATTACAATAAAATGCATTTCCAAGACCTGATTTCATAGCTGTGTTTTTTGACTAGGCTGTTGCCACTAATAGTTAATTTTTTGTTGTTTTGTAGTTTTCTGTTTTATTATTCTCTCCAGTTAGGTCTGTTTAATATATTCTAAAAGAAATATAGGCTGCAGTGATGTCCACAGTGTTAGATAGACCACTTCACAGAATTAGGTTTTATTTAAGCTCATCTTAAAGAATTTCTTTTGTAGATGTAACCCAGAAATAAAATAATGATAAAAAATGGTTATTCCACATAAGGGATTTTGTTTGTTTGTCTGAGTTGGGGGTTCATAGAGATTTTCAGAAATTATGTAAATACTGTAGTTTGTGACTGCTTCTTAGGTAGGATGTCTCTTATAACTAAAGATTTCCTGCTGGGGAATTGGAATGGATTAATTAATTGTCTTTGCTAAAGCAAGTGAAACAAATCTGCCTTAAATTACACACTTTTATGATTGTTGGTTTCACACAGATCTACTTTCTGGAAAATTTCCCAATTTCAGGGATATCAATCCTCTTACAGTATGCTGTGAAATGACACCCAAAATAGTCAGCTGCCAACATCTGCACATTAATCCTCTGGTGCTATATTGCAGTTCTTCTGTTTTGATAACTTGTTTTGATGACATGAGTAATTTGTGGTGGCTTCCCTGGTTGATGTTTGATATCTCAAATCATGTTTTGGGTTGTTTGGGTTTTGTTTGTTTGGTTTTGTTTATTGGGGTTTTGTTTGTTTGGTTTTGTTTGGGGTTTTTTTTTGGGGGGGGGAGAGGGCATGAATTGGAATTTTTATGCCATTTTTCCCAATTTATGTTGGCACAGACTGACTTCTCTGTTTAAGATAGCAGAAGAAAACATACAGTAGTTCATAAATTCATTCCAATCTATTTGTGATTTAATTTCCTCATGATTGTTAGAATATAGGAATGGATAATAAAATAAATTTCATGTTATGTTATCCTTTTCTGACATAGATTGCTTTTGTGAATGTGTTGGCTTTTCAGCAGGAGTGTTTCATATGTTGTGAAGGTAAATTTTGGTCTTGAATCAGCAGAGAAAACTACCCTTGGAGATCTCCATGTACTATTCATTCCTGGGAATCTGGCCCTAAGAGCATGAGGCAACTCCGTTTACTAATGAGAGTTTGTCTGCAGGTATTGGAAAAGGTAATTAAAGGGTGTAATGCCCATTAATTAAAGTATGTTAAACACTCTTGCCCATCATTTGATTAATTAATAGGGTGGCCTGAGGTCATGGTAATTCAGTCCAAGACCTTCAAGGTATGAACCCTGATGGCAAACACCACAACTGAGGAATTCGTTAGTTTTTTTCCAAAGTTATTACAGTTGTTGGGAATTTACTCCTGTGGACAAACTCATTTATCAGAGGCGGAACAGAAAAGTAAAATGGACAAAGACAGTGCTGGAATTTTCTTTGAAGGAGTTTTATTTCAATCTGTCTTAAAGTCTGTGTCATGTTAGTCTTCATCTGGAAAGATGAAGCCTTTCATTTCTGGATGGTAATTGATACTCAGACTTCATGCATTAATAGTAGCCAGCAGGAGAGAGGAAATGGGGAGGGGGGGTAGGATATGGTAGCACTGTCTCCATGCAGCCCATACAGAGCTGCTGGGTCAGAGGAAGGAAGCTTGCTGCCAAAATAGTGTATATTTTTTTTCCCGGTCTTTGGTAACTCCTGGAGTTGTCAGGCACATTTAAGACTTCCCTGGTGTCTTACTATCAAATCCACACTTGTAAAAACATGACTTTTGCTGTTGTGATGTTTGTGTTGCGTGGACATTCTGGTGGGGATGCAGATACTGCTGACTGAGCTGTGCGAGAAAGGCAAACAGAGCTGGAAATCGACTGTTGACAGAGGGCTGTCCTGGTGGTGTGTAAGACTGGAAAGAGCCATGCTGGTTCGACAAACATGTAGTTTGCATGTGTTAATTCGAACCATTTTCAGCTTAGGCTGGTCAGTGGTTAAAATGAAGAACGTTCTTGCTGACTGGATAGACTTGAGTCAACTGAGAGCAGTGCTGCTCTATAGGCAGACACTACGTCACGATGTTATCTTTGTTTAGCTTGTCTGTACTTTATCATGTTGCCCAACAGTTTTAATAAAAAAAAGGGGGGGTGGTGGTGGGGAGGGACTACTGTGAATAGTTGTAAGTAGAACGATCTGAAAGCAGCACATCTTGAGTGCCTTACAGCAGCTGCTGAGTGAGACAAAGAGGGGCATTATGAGAGGAACAATAAATGCATTTGCTATCTCTGCTCTTAGTTGCAGGGCAGACACAAGCCATCACAGTAATGAATTTTGAAGGCGAGTTTGGACTTGGGGAATTTTATGAAACACAGTTGTTTTATCAGAGTCTTGTCTTGCCAGCTGTGTGATGCTAGTCTGGTTTCCATGGAGTGTGGTCAGCTGGGGGAGACAAATCTAGTCCCTAAAATGGCATTTGGGGCAGTAGTCTCCTCTGTGGTTTCTCCCTCTCTGCTTTAAATTCAAGTTTGGGAAGGAGGAAAGTAGTGGGAAAGAAGTCACCATCTTAAAAGCAGTTTTAGCCCTAAGCAAATGTACAGGCCTCATGAGAACTGGTAGTGCAGTACAAATTCAGTATATGAATATGCAACTTATCCCTGTAAATAATGTAAAGAGATTTTTCCTCTTGATCTTATCCTGCTGTCTGGGCCCATCTTTGGCATAGTTCTGCTTGCCTGGTGTTGGCAGGGTGGGCTGTAAAGATGCTGAGCACTGTCCACTTGAACCCGCTCACTGGTGTCTGCTGGTCTGTCCTGTGAGAGACACACTGCTCCAACTTCCTCATTGCTCCCACCTGTTCAAAGTGTTAATTTCATTAATTTTGGCCAAATGACCCTGTGGTGCTGGTCAGATTCTGGTATGTTTGTCTGAAGGCCCTGGTGTTCCCTGCATAATTTGGAAAATGCATTACCAAATTCGACAGCCTTTAATTAGAAGCTCTTCCTTTCTTTGCTAAATTTTTTTTTAATAGGTTTCTTCCAGTATACAGTAGCATTTTTACCAGATTGGTACTCAATCTGGATGCTAATACATAAAAGCTGGTTTTAACATACATATTGATATTTATTTTTTATTTTTTTTGGAAAAAAATCCCACTGTGGTAATTTAATAATATCAGGCTCCTACCTGCTGTTTGGGGAAAAAGGGAAGGTTTCTAATTTACTCAAATGAACAGTGTCTGGAGATTTTTTGAGTTTTTGTAAACACCCAAGTTAGCTTTCCATGGATGTATAAATTGCCTGTGTTCCTCAGAGGAGTTGCTCAGAAGTCAGTAGGAGTTAGGTGCCTACATGGAATTTGCAACTACTGTAATGGAATCTTGTGTTGAAGTCCTCAGAAGTGATCAGAGATACAGTGGGGAGAAAAGTGATTGCAAACGGGTGGGAGGGCAGTATCACCAACCTTAGGTGGGGAAAGCTTTATCTTTTGACATTGGTATTAGCTTAAGTTTTTTTCAAAGGCAAAACTGAGGGAGATTCCTCACGAAGAGGAACTGGTATGATGTGGTTTACTTTTAAAGTTTAGGATATGAACACTGTAGGTGGAGGTTTCTACTGGCAAAATACAAAAGCTGAATTAAAAATGCAGAAGTATACTGGTCTGCAGACTATTTCTATGAGAGGTCTTTCTGATAAAGGCTTCTCTCCTGACACTGGAGTGGTTGTGGGGGCTTCTCAGTTCACACTTTGGTTCTTAGGAAAAGGAGAGGTCTGGATATCTGTCCTGGAGCATATGCAGCAGGGCACAGTTTTTCTTACTTAGAGCTGAGATGGAAAGTTCCTATTTGGATTTAGTTCCAGAGTCTTTAATGGAAATCATGGCTTGTGGAGTATTATAGATCAGTGTATATTTATTTGCTAGTTTATATTATGCTAAACTGGCAGAATGTTTATTTTTACTGGTAAACATTCAGGAGGTTTTCTCCTCATTACTTTTTCCAACAAAATGGTATTTGTCGTGTTTGGAATTAGGGCACCATTTCGTAAATCATCTGCCTCAGTGATGATGTGAAAATGTGTGGTGGTGTACAAAGATTTCCATTGTCAGGTACCTCACCACTGTGGATGGAGTTAACTTGATCCTAATTTTAGGTCTGGAAATTATGACTGTGTAAAAAACAAAATGCTTCTGGCGGTGTAGGAAAAATACAAATTTTAAACTCTAGCAAAGGTGGCTATTTCAGGGATATTTACCAGAAATACCTGGTTAATTTCGCTCCTCTTCAAGCCCATGATGAAGCCCCAAAAGCATTTTTTTAGCATCTTTAAATCCCTTAGAGGTCTAAATATGACCTGTGGCTGTAAGGATGTGAGTTCCAGTGAAGTCAGTAAGTACTGAAGTGCAGCACAGCACGGTGCTTCAGGCGATACAAGTAGTGAAGCATTTAACTGAAACTGGAAAAGTGCTGTGGCCACACTTTAATGCCTGTTTAGTAACGATATGTCCATGTGTTTATGCACAGCCAATTCTGCCCTTGCTGGAATTATTTATACACAACTGTGAATGACATTTTCTGTGAAGTGTTAGGTTATATAAAAATTTATAATCTGCTCAGGAGCTTGCTCCCAGTCTGCCCAGAGAGAAATTAGCATTTTTCAATTGAATTTCTGTGATTCCTGTGCTGAAGAATTGTACTCTTTTGTTCATGGCTCCAAAAACACAGTTTTAAAATACAGAGAAAGGCATTTAAGGATGTACTTAGAACTTACATCAGCAAGTTCCAATTTTTTTTCCTTAATTTTTCCCTGTCGTAGTTATATATCAGACAAGCTTGTTTTGGACAGTTTTTGTAATGGGAATCATCTGAGAATTTGAACGTTTATTCGGTTTTACATCTTAGATATTTGGCATAAATGTTAACTGTAGCCCTGGAATTTATAACTACAACCATAAGAAAAAGAACAAAGCTTTTTTCTCTGCAAGTAGTCATGGTTTGCAGAGTGAGGTAATCAAAGCTCAGCGTAGGAATTGCAGCTTGTGAGAAGGAATGTTGTGGAGTTAAAAAAGCTATTGCAAAGATGAGTTAGCTCAGCCTTTCAGATCATCTGGGGTGAGCTGCCCCCTCTTTTATGCTGCCGTTTCTTAGACGTCTGTGCTAGCATAAAGTGTTTTATGATGCCTTGTTACAGTTCAACCATGTTAAATGTGCCTGTGCAGTTTGGGAAATTTTGGAAAATTTGAAATTCTGGGGGAAATTTTTCTGCATATTTTCAAAAGCATGTTATTTCACCTCTCTTCTCCCCGCTGTGTTCACTCTTGGCCGCAATCCCCCATAGGTGAGGCAGCACTAAGAGGAGAGCCCCGAATGCAGCCCCTTCCCGTGTCCCCTGCGCTCCCCAGCCACCGGACGGGCCCTCCTCCCATCAGCCCCAACAAGAGGAAGCTCAGCATGGACCAAGGGGACGAGGAGCTAGACTGTGAAAACGACCACGTCTCTAAAATGAGTCGGATGTTCAATCCACATCTGTAAGTGCCCTGCTGTTTATTTAATCTTATCCTCTGCATCTCTCTGTGTGCTCAAATCATGCCATGGCTAAAACTTTGCGCTTGATTTTAACTTTGTTCCAGCTTGCATGGAAGATCTGCACAAAAGCTGCTGCCATTAGATGGGGTTTCTTGTTTTCTTTTGTTTTCATACAGCATGAAGTAGCAGGAATTAGCTCAACTTAACTGTTTATAGTAAAACATACAGCTTCACCTTGCAATTTCTAAAGTATTGTTCAGTTGTTCTTTGTAATGTGCGCCTTTCACTTCCCCCGGTTCTGGGGCCCTTTGCGCGTGGGGGTGGGGCGGCAGGAGGAGGAGTAACAGAAGTGCTTGGCATGTTTTTGAGGCCAGAGCTCTGAGCCAGCTGCTCCCTGCTCTGGCCTGACAACTGGGCAAGCTGCAGTTGTTGCCTAACATTACTGAGGGATCACCCTCTGACAGTCACACGTGGAATGTGTCAGACAGGTAAGGTGTTGGTGAGTGAGGTGCATATGTTGGGCAATCAGCAAATGCCGTTCTTGTTGTGTTCTCATTCCTGGGAATGCAAGCCTGGTTGGCACGAAGTTCAGACTCAGAGAATTCCTTTCATTCTTGACTGAAGGAAGCGATGGAGTGGTTCAGCAGCGCAGGGCAGCCTGATGGCAGTCCCTGCTGTCTCAGCCCCGGCATTCCACGCATTCCGCTCTGCCATGGACTCTTATGTGCAGTCATGAGATGTGGACAGAGGTATTTACCCTCCAGTAAATCACCACAATGTTAGTCAGAGGCCGGACCTGTAGTCTGCACTCTTGGAATTTGTTACAAATCAGGAATCCAGCACTGAAGTAATGCAAAACAATAAAAGCTCACAAGCAGAAAGAGACTTCTCGTTTACAACATACCTCCTTCTTTCACCTAAAAATTTAACTATTTATAGCCTTTCCTTGGAGCTGAGAATGCTGGTATTGGAAAGAACCATGTGCTGTGTTTCCATGGCACACATGCAGGACACGACTGAAGACATTTATGGCATTTTGGAAACATTATGTAATTTCATAGGAGAAAGTGTGATTTTTAAATATTTTTTTGAACACATTTTCTAGTGATGAAATAAAACACAGATAGCAGTTATGTACATTGTAATCCTTAATACAGCAGAGGCCATAAAAATAATGAAGTCTGAACCAACAGACTCATGTGCAACTGAAGTTCAAAGCTAAAAGATACAGGCGGGTGTTTCATATGATCCCCTACATATATGTTCGAGCTATCTAATATTTTCCAGTATGGTATATTTTTATGGTTTTACTCAACAGATTCTTTCTGTGGTTTTGTACATGGAACGTGCATCTTCTTATAATAAAAAGCACTGGTTTTCTGTCCATTGTTCATGTGAGTTAATGTGTTTCAATTAAACCATCTACTGCGGATGAATTATAACCTAAAATAGCATCCGTGAGGCCGTCTTTTTTTCTACTTGATTTTGTAAATCTGATCTGGCCATAAGAAAATACACTTTCAGTGGAATATTACAGAAACTGAAACTTTTATGATTCATCTGAAATAGCTGAATGCCTGTGTATTTCAGATATATCAGAAACGTTTACAAACACTCTTTAAATTTTGCTCCCATTTCCCTGTTACCACCTCCAGAGAAGTTTTTTTTTTTTATGTTTCCCTCTTTTTTCTGAATTATGACATTCTGGTTTTGCAGTTGAAATGGATTACTCAAACTTTTTGGAACTGTCCTAAAAATTTTGGTTTGGAAATGGGAAGTGCATTGTAGAAGCTTGATTTTTTTGCAATAAAGAAAAAGATAGTAGGCTTGGGGGAATACTTTGTAAAACACAATAATGGCAGTCATTGTAGTGACTTGGAGGTTCTAGAAAGTGTAAGTATGACAACATTCAATTTAGAAAACCAAATCTGTAAGAGATGTGGAGTATTGTGGGTAGACTAGATGGCAGAGTATCTTTGGTGATAGCGAAGACATTGCTATGACTTGGATTATAAAGATCAGTTGGAGCTTGTGTATTTTGAACTTTTCAGGACCAAGTGCCCTGAAAGCATAGGATGAAAGAGTTGGTGATACAAAACCTGGGCACAGCTACCATGGTCATTATGAGGGCTACAGACTGCACATCTCTGCACAAATGCTCCTCTGGCTGAATGCCTCCAGTGATTCCCAGTGTCCAGATGGGCAGATCATTTTCATTTGGTGGTCAGTGCTTGGAAGGCAGGTTTTTGTAACCTCCAGCAGCCCTTGTTCAGACATTTGGGTCTTTGTGATGATATTTTTAGAATTGGGAAACAGTTGTGTATTCATCCTCTTAAAGCCAACATCTTGTGATTGGAAATGTAAATAAATAGGAGAAGAACTGTGTTTGGTTCATTACAAATGGTAGAACCTTCCAGTAGCAATTTGATTTTAACTCCTAGGTAGCAACCCCCCTCTGTGCTTCAGTGGGAATTAAACTATTGAAAGACTTTGAATGTTTCATTAGAAATCCAAGTTACTTCAGCCTTTCGTTTGGAAATGGAGCTCTTTGAAATACCCCCTGCTCAGGTGTGACTCCCAGCAGTATCATCTGGGATTGTTTTTACTTTTATCGTGGAAAAACACAACTATTGGTGTACAGTCTCTGGAGCAGAATGAATCAAATGCCCTGGCAAGCCTACTGGGATTCTGAAATATGTAACGGAATTTCTGTGCAAAGACTAATTTATCAGAGGAGATAATTCTCAGCTTTAGGATAAGAAAATATACTTCAGATGTTGAGGATTAATTTTTAAAAATGTGATGCTGCCTTCCTTACTTATACATAGTTAATATAGCTTCTCTACTTTTGTAGTGATAGAGATTGTGTACACCCATAAGCTCCTCACTTGAGGAGAATGAGTATTTCCACCCCTAATTAATGGCAGGTAATACGGAATTCCTTTTGCATTTCACACTTTCTGGTGTGTCCCTCAGATGTTTTACTTGAAATACATTCACTAAAGTTTAATCTTAGTGAAGTAGAAAGTGCTTTTTACACTGCACTTCACTGTCTGGTGCTGTATGAAGTAGAAATGTGCTTGTTTCAAGCCTCATGTTGAGACATGCCTTTGTTTTCACGTGAATTCACTAAAATCACCCTGATTTACAAGAGGGTGACTGGGAGCTGGGATTATGTGAGGGTTATATATGTGTGCACTGGCGGGGTGGCCGCGCTGTTCCTGCTCCAGGCTGCATTGGGGGCAGCCAGGCAGCCGCGGGTTCCCTCTCTCCGTCCTCCTGGCTTCTCTCCCTCCTTCCCTTCCTCCCTCCCACTCTCTCCTGGGTTCCTGCAGCCCTGGGAATACAAAGACTGCCTTGTCCCAGCGAGGCACACACAGCACTGCCCGGTGGGCTGCCCTAAGAGCCCCCAGCCCCCCTTCCATCAGCCAGGGGTGCCCGGCCAAAGAGCTTTAAAGAGAAATAACCATTTGAGTTCCTATTGGGACCATTATTTTTGTTTGTTCGTAGAGTACATCAAGCCTGAAGTTGATGTTTGGGGTTTGGGACCAGCAGGCTTGTGGACAGAGTATTTTCTGCTTGTTGTGATTCCCATTTGGCTTGGTGGCATTAGGGTTGCAATTACAATTAATTTGTATACAAAATCATCTTATGACAAAATGCTTGCAGGTATTAAGTAGATGTCTGAGGAATAATTCTCTTGGTTTGTGTGATATATAATCTGGCTTTTTCTTGTAATAAAGAAAGGTCTCCACATGAATAAGATACTTTAATGTGTGTCATGCAGAGTGATGTAGTGTAGTTTCACACGTAACCATCCAGACCCAGACTTCTGTTCCAAATTCTGGGTTGTCTTCACTTCTGTTACAGTGAAGAATCATGTCAATCCCACCCATAATACTCCTTCAATACGGAAGCTACCCTACACCACAGTTTTTTTACTATGGCATTTACTGACTTTAGTGACACTGTGATAGAAATCACCAGGGTACCCATTAAAAAAATCTGTCCTAAAAGTGACCTGTATTCAGAGGCCATGAAATAATAATGTTAGAACAGGCCATCTCATTGGACCTCCTTCTCAGAACAGGGTCACCTGCATCTTCTTCAAGGTTGTGGCTCAAAGCCCGGAATTTTGAGTAAAATCTGAGGTACTGCATAAGCAAGGCTCCTTATCAGAGGAGGACCCTATCACCTTCCTCCTTACCATTCCCTGAGCCTGGTTGAGAACCCAGAGTGGAAATGTTCTGCAGAAAATGAGGTTCTCATTGTGGGAGAGGTTCCAGCTCCAGCAGGGCTTGAAAAGATGCAGAACTGGTTTGTGGAGGTAGTGTGGTAATCTGAGAGAAGCTCTTTGCTGCTAACTGCCTTTTGGGTTTCAAACTTCATATTGTATTAATAAATAAATTTAGACTATCACTTCATTGTGGCAAATTGGAATTGGAAAAAAAACCCCAGCACATAATTCAGAACATCCAAAGTGTTTCTCCTTTGCCGAGTGAAGCATCTTCACTCAGTCCTCTGGGCACAAATATGCCCTTGAAGTATTTTATGGTTCACCTGGAACTCTCAAAGCCAGTCCTATTGAAGCTGAACTCTATATTGCCAGTGGAACTGATTCAAGATCACTTTTGTTGATTAAGTGGACAAAGAATCACAAAGCAGGTTTCAAACTGCTTTTCCTAATTCTTTTTTTTTTTTTTTCCTTGTATGCATTGCTTGAATGATGGACTGAATCAATCTGATGTATTTTCTTTTTTAGTAGTGGAGATGGCACAATACACAAAATCAGTGTTGTTTCCAAGAAATATATGGTAAATTGAACCTTCAAAGATGGACTTGAAAGAGCCATCATCTCTGAGTTAATATTTAACACTGAGTTTTACAGTCCTTAGCCAAATGGAATTTCAGAAAGCACTCCAGTCTTTCAGTTCAACCACCTATGAAAGGTTTGTTATGAACAGTTCCAAGGCTACAGGCAGTCTGATTGATGGCTTATCAGTCCTTCTCATAAAGACCTATCTGTTAAAATTCTGGTATATGGTGAAGTACCAGGTAATGTTAGCTCAGGTAATGTTAGTCTCTTCCACTTGCAAGCAGAAAGGGTTTGTTAGCCAGATCCAGACTTCTGATTTATATAAGGTTTTCCACTTTCATTTTCCATCTCATGTGAAGGACATAAGCTTTCCATAGTGTGGCAAGGCTCCAAGATGCCTTGTGAGGGGAAAAGCTGTGTTAGTGTTGCACAAGGGGTCCCAGCACTCACTTAGGGAAGGCGTCAGGAGGCCTGTGCACACAGGGATGGAACATGAATCACTGAGTTGGAAGGGGCCCACAAGGATCATTGAGTCCAACTATTAAGTGAATGGGGAATCCCCTGGGCCCTGGTGTTGGATTTTTACCCCAGGGTGAAAGCAAAATGTTACATTGTGTGAATTACCATATATTGTCATTCAGCACCAATCCAAAAGCCTGATATCGAAGCAAGAGGCAAGAAATGAACCAGTAACCTTTGCAAACGTATTCTAAATGTCTATCTCAAGCCCATGGAAACAAAGGTTTAATCTCAGTTCTTTCTATTTAACCATTTTCCCAGATGTTTCCTGCAGTTTGACAGATGTGCCTTTTACTAGAAAGTTGCACTCTTGAGAGTTAGAATGTTATGGACACAGTTGCTATGGACAATGACTGTGAGGGTAAGATTTGGAATAAAACGTTACATGGATGTCTAGTTGGATCAGTAGTTTTGTTCCCCGGGTTGGTGGTGCCGGTGCTGGAAGGCAGCAGGCACAGCCCAGTAGGTTTAACTCCTGGCAGTGGCATTGCTGAGTCTGGCTGAACAGACAGCTGCAGTTCCCAAAGGTCATCTGGAGGAGGGAGCTGATGGATCCCGGAGCCACTCCCAGAGCACTCTTAGGGCAGCAGGGTGGTGGGGCCAGGATGGAGGTCCCCAGGTGGGCCGGGGGTCGAGTCCTGTGGTGGGGGCGATGCCCCGAGCCCAGGCCAGTCGGGGGGACCCTGCCCTGTGCAGGGCCAGGGCTGCGTGGCATTGAAGGTTTATCCCTAAAGAAAGAGAGGAGGTAGATAAAAGGGCTTCACTGCCATTGGAGTCTGGAGGGTTTGACCTCAGCGATGGACGCTTCTCCCAGGGGGAAGGGAATGGTGCCACCATCTATGCACTGTAGTGCTGAATTGGGTCCAGTGAGGATGGGGCACCTGTTTGGATGAATCTCATGTGGCTGGGCACCCATATAGATGGACCCTGGTGGGAATGGGTCCCATGTGGATGGGCCCTGGTGTGAGTGGATCCCCACATGGGTGGGTCCTGTGTGGGTGGATCCCATAGGGATGGATCCCATGTCCATACTGCTCAGCTCACACTGAGCTGCCTTTGCATTTCTTACCTAACTGCACCAGTGCTGTACACAAACTGCAGCTCCTCATTCCCAATGCAAATGTTCCCAAAGCAAAGTGGGATGTGCCCATAATAGCAGCGGCTGTACCTGTGGGACCATGTGAGTTGCACCTGGTTTACTGACATAAGCACAGGATAGCTGGTGAGGAAGGAGAGGGATGGGTTTGGTAATCCATAGGAACAGTCTTCAGAGCATCTGAGGAGAGCTTGGCATGCTCCAGTTACTGCTGCATACCATGTTTAATGTGGCACATGTGTGCTCTGCTCCATAAGGAACGGAGGAGACACACAGTGCAGTCACAGCTCAGTTGATTTCAGTGTTCCTGTCACAATCCTACTTTTCACTCCTTGTCTCTCCAAGTATTTTGTGTGTAAGCAATGTGGCCATGGCTGACATCGTGCTGCCAGAATGATGCTTCATGAATGTCTTAGTCACATTTTTACTCAATAACTTTCACTATTCACAAACTTTTAAAAGGAGGCAAGGGAAGAAAAGGGAGTAAAATCCCCAGACATTTTTGCTTGTGATTTGCTTTTCTAACTAAAGTCTCCTATAAATGAGAAGCTGCTGTGAGGATACTGTTGACTGCAGAGTGTGATGGGTAACTTGAGTGCCAGAGCTGCAGAAGTGGCCTCTAAACATTCAACTACTGCTGCTGGGGTTACTTGGTTATTAGCTTTTCAAAACAATTATTTTACTAGCTTGCTAAGAACAGTTGTGCAATATACAATGAAACTGTTATTGTATAGTGCTTCTAGAGATTTTGCTAATACGTATTTTAGTAGCAATTATGAACAGTTTCAAGTTTTTAAAGAAATAATTATTTCTTTAATAAAACAGCCTGTGAAAAAATCTAATTTCTTAAAACCAGTTATTTAAACACTGTTCTCAGTATAGAGACCTGAAGAGCCTGGGTTTTTTTCAGAGTTCTTAAAACTTCTGTATGAAAGTGAATTATTGTACTTTCTCAGCTTTTCCTGCTGCACATCAACAATTGTTACTGTGTGTATCTGATGGATAGAGGCCATAACCTTAAAGCATCCAGGCCCTCTTCCCTCTTTCTCAGAAGACTCATTGAAGCTGGAATAGAAAGTTCCACCTCCTAAAAACTTGGCACAGTAAATTCAAGCACTGTGACCTTATTTTTGGAGACTGGGTTGTATTGTTAAAGCTCTTAATATATAAGCTTTCCATTCTCATGTTGTTGGTATATTTTACTTCCCACGTCATCTCATTGAAGAAAACTTTTAATCTCCTCGTCTATTTTAAGATTTTCACCTGATGCATCTTTAGGTGATGGAACTAAGTAAAATCCTGTAAACTGGTGAGAATTTGGCCTTCATTGATTGACTTAGGCTGGTCCCCACTTGTACAAAAACAGTTCCATGACAGGCATTGAGTGATGAACAAAAGTATTTTTCCAAATAAAAAAAATGTAGAAAATATTGTGAGGAACACCAGTGAACCCTCTATGAAAACGTAACTATATTTTTTATTTCCTCTGACAGTTCTGCACAGCTTCGCCGCTGAGTTTTCCCAGAGCCTGCAGAACAAACTGATGCACCCTGGCAGTGCTGAGCACACATATGAATGTGGCTGATCCTACTGCACTGGGACATGACCCACTGCTGTATTTTATGTGCAACCTTTCTCTAACATTGGCCCATGGTGTTCTCTCTGTGATCATAAATAGTTTTTACCATATTTTCCAGTTACTAAAGTATAAAAGGTTTGTTGCATGTGCCAAGTTTTACTTCAAAAGGATGTTAATATGTTTGAATTATAAAAGCTGCTCATGACCCAGCCCATGAGTTGGTAGAATGTAGGAGGAAATGTCTGCCAGAGGTGTTTGGGTGGGCCATGCACTGGGTAGAAATGAATCCCTTTACAGCTGCCTCTGAATCCTTCCAGTAACCCCTCTGACCTCCGAGCTGTTTGCATGGAAGCCTCTTTGCTCTTTCCCTGCGCTGTCAGATTTTATTTTCTGTTTGTTAGAAACGTTTGGGAGAGTTTGGAGTGTGTCTGTAACCTCATTTTTTTATTATTTGCTTTTCTGGAAGTTCTCCCCTCCAAGCATTTCAAGTGCTTTATGGACTTGAAATAGTTCAGATTTCTGTACAGGCATTTTTAGTTTCTCTTCCAGCAATAACCTGCCTTTCTAGATACTGTTCTGTTGATCTCAGTATCTGCATTATCCTGCCTTGCTCTCCAGAAGTGAACATTGATCCTTTTGCTTCACCAGCTTTGTTTGACTGTCAGAATAAGGTTATTGTGCCTCACAGTACTCACTTTGTGACTTCAGTAGAGTTTACTTTTGAGCTAGAAATGAAATCCTAGTTGTGGATCTTGACTGACAGCAGTAGGATTGAGTTTCTGGCATGCTTTGATATATCTGAGTTTTGTACTTTTACTGAAACTACTCTCCAAGAAAGTGCTCTCTGAACTGCAGTAGCAGCATCTTCTAAAGGCAGACCTCATCCTCTGCAGTGCCTTCTTCAGCTTCCCAAATGTTCACATCCTCTGTCTTTTGTTCTTCACAGCTGGCAGAAATAGTTCTTCTATTATGCATTTTTCTAGTGTATTGTGCAGGATTTTCCAAAGGCAACTGAAGCTACTGTTGTTCTTTACAGAGGGAGTTATGGGGAGCTATCTGAATCAGATAAATCTCAAAGGTTTGTTACTTGTCCTGTCTCCTCCCTAAGAACTGTGCTGTTCCTAGATAGAGTTGAGAGAGGGATGCCAGAGATTCCCCACTGCAGGTTAGAGGACCAGAAAGCTTCTCCTCTTTGACTAAAAGATGAATACTTTTTGTCCTCAGTCCTTGAAAACTGAGTCAGAGCTGATGGCAGCTGTACTCAGCTGTTGGTTCCCACCTAGAAAGAGTTAAACCAAACTTTGAAGACATGAAATGGGATTATGTTTATACTCCAGAAATCACTGTAACATTTTAGGAATTTTTTTAAGATTACAACAGTGATCAGTTATACCCAGACACTTGTTACCATGGTAATACTGAAATGCTGGAACTTTCTCTTGTTCTAGCACCACTTTTTGAGCAATTAATGATTGTTAAAATGTATTTAATCTTCTTAACAGGCTAATTTATATTTACAGCTGCTTCAGCAGAATTAATGACATCACTTCTAATTTCGGAATTTTTCTCAATATTTATTATGTGTTAAAATTTTGTTGTTTGCATCTCAGGTATGGTTTCATCTCTTCAAAAAATGATGGAATTTTAGAATGATCCATCAGGTATACCACACAAAATGAGAACCTAAAGGTAGATGTTGGAGTAGGTTTAGAGTTGAGCAAAAAGTCAGTAGCAGTACAGAGCAGAGAAATTAGTGGGTAATTTTTTTTCTCCTTCTTTTTAAAAGTTGAATTACAAAGTAGGCTGCAGCCTGTGCCTATTGCAGTGAGGTAGCTGTGTCAGTGTTTCTGCGCTGTATATGTACATATGTTCCAGCAGTGACATAATTTTTCATTTCATGAATTCCAGTGTTTTACTTATGGATGGAACGAGTGATCACTTTAATAAAGAAAACAGTGCTACATTTTAAAACAATCCTATGAGTGTTGGAACAAAGATATTAAAAAGAAAAATTAAAAAAAAATTCCTGTGAGAAAATAAGTAGGATCTGAGATTGTGTTAATTGATTTTACTGTACATTAGATTTAGATTTCAGTTTTGTGGGTTTGGCTCTGGACTGAAGTCTTACATCATGTGGTTCTCTTGCATTCTTTCATACTTGTGAATATTAAGCTTTCAGGAAGGGAAGCTCCTCTGTATCTGAATATTTGTGCTTGGTGCAAGCAGTAATGGGACACTTCTTTATGCATTTCACAGTTTATTGATTTCTTTTCTTTCACTGTCTTCCTAGTTGATTCCATTTGCAAGTAACTATCTGGTCCAAGATTTTATCTCTGAAAATCCTGTTTGGGTGAGGATAAATATAGAAAGTCTGACCTGTGTTTGTTATATGTAAGATTATTCTAATTGCTAGTATATTTTTAATGGTTTAGACTTCTCGTTTCAAAGGTCTTTCCATTAGCTGTAGCACTAAGCTGAAAAAGAAATTTCATGAATCGAAACTTTTTAAGGGAAGAAACTGCAAAATTCCAGTAACAGAGGAGTGGGGAGAAGAGGGAAAACTGGTGTGATTGGTGCGTGTGTGCTTTGGACTCTGAGAGAACTTGTATAAATATGTTTAATTCTTCAGACTGGCGCTGGTGCTCAAACTGAAAATTCAAGAGAACAAAAGCTCTTTTCTGGAAAGAGTTAAGTTCAATTATCGGTGGCTAGAGAAGCTTTGAGGGAGTGTTTGAAATCCTTCCCAGCTCTTAGGAGTTGTCTGTAGCCTGAGGAAGAAATTGAAGGCTCTGCTGCCTGTTTGTCCTTGTCCACACTGAGATGGAGGAAGGACTGGAAGATGCTCCAGTGCTGCTTCGGGAATGGCCTTCCTGGGAGAGCAGCCACCAGCTTGACCTGTGTGTTGGTACAAACATGAGCTTTAGTTTGGCCAGATTTCCTGCAGGGATGACGATACTGTACAAATAATGTTTAAATATCAGCAGTGACAAAAGAGAGGACATTCATTAACTTTCTTGGGAAACACTATTGTGTGTCCAGGTTCTGTGGCAGGAGCGATTCCTGCAGATCTCTGAAAGTTGCCTCTTTGAAGGTTTTTTGGGAAGGAGTGCTAAGCCATAAAAGGAAAAGGCTGCTCAAAGGGACTGAGAAGAATAAAGTTAATAACATGGGATGAGGAAGGTTTGTGTATTTAGACAGTAATTCAGAGGAGATGTAGTTTGAAGGCAGCATTGGGCTGTTCGGAGTACTTTTTCGTGTTATACCTTCTTCAGATAATTGGCTGACAGAGCGAAGTGTTTTAGTTTGGTTGTTTTTGGGGGGCTATTTTGAGTGAACTCAGAATGCTTATTAAAAAAAGGAGTAAAGAACATTTAGATTTTTTTCCTCTGCATATATTTTGAAATACCAGCTTAAATTCTAGTTTTCGCACTTCACACTAACAGACATAATGCAGATAACAGTAGATACTTTCGTAGGAATGATTCCCATCTTGTCAGGAGATAATCAGTATCAACTGGAATCCCGTGTAGTTTTGCTAAAAAGCCCTGCAAGTACCTGCAATTACCTGTGCTGGCAGGGAGGAAGGGTGGTGGGTATGACTGATGTCAAACTCTGGTCTCACCATGGGAATTGCTATTTTTTAAGCCAGTGGAGTTGCACTGGCATCTCCCCCTCTGCACATGGACTCCAGGGTTGCATATGCTGGTTTTTAAGTAGTCTGTAAACAGAAACAACTGTTCCCTTTCAGACTTCAGTTTGTACAAAGAGACAGTAAAAGGTGTTAGAAAACAAGTATTACAAAGATGCTGAAAAGATTTAAATCATATTTGAGTTGTTAAACAAATGGAAGCTTGCTCTTAAGCATTATTATGCATTATGTTTGTGTAAAGAAAATATTTTACATGCACGGGGATAGTTGTTCATTGTGCAAGTGAAAGCACACTGCTCTGTACAACCATTTCAAGTCAGAGCTCTGATTCTGCCAAAGGGAGCATGAAACGTCTGTGATTTCTTCTCTTGGAGGTACAGTAATGCTTTTGGCATCTGTTCCTTAAGGATCTGCAGGCTTGAAGTGAGTACAAGCAGAACTGTTCCCTTTGCTGGGCCTCTCTTTTCCCTTTTCCTTAAGCAGCTGACAGAGTTCTGTTCCTGTAGGATGAATGTGAATTACCACCACTCTGTGCCAGCAAGCAAAACAGCTGTGGTTAAAGGTTCTGGAACAAAAAATGCAAACAATGCATTTTAGTACCTGTGAGCTGGTTCTGAGGAGAGCTGGAGCATTGCTTTCAGTTAGAAATTTCTTTAGAACCAGGCTGCAGCAGAATTCGTCAGGATGTGTGTGGTTTTGGTATGACAGGAACCTGAGCACATGGTGCTGGGTAAGTGCTGGAGCCCAGGTTATGAGTCATTGGGGAGCAACATAGAAAACAATGTCTGTTTTTCAAGTGTTGGAGAAATTAATTTTAGGATGGAATCCTGTGTAACCTTGCTAAAATAAACCTGCAAGTACCTGGAGTTGCCTGTGCTGGCAGGGAGGAAAGGTGGTGGGTATGACTGATGTTGAACTCTGGTCTCACCATGGGAATTGCTATTTTTTAAGCCAGTGGAGTTGCACATGGACTCCAGGTTTGCATATGCTGCTTTTTAAGATAATGTGGAGTCTAGGGATGGTAAAGCTGTTTAGACAGTTGGATTTATTTGTAGGATATATTTTTAATTTCTTTTTCAACTTGGTCAGAAATTCTTCTTTGTAATTTTCTCCCCTTGTGTCTGACCTAAGAGATGCATCTCTACTTGTTCAGTGCATGTGGAATATTTAAACTAATGGACTTCAGTGAAATGTAATTATCTTCACACATATGCACTTTTGATGCCCCTTCAGGTAAAGTGACTAACAGCAAAATAAGAATGACTTCTCTCAATAATAATTAACATTCAAAAAATTTTAACAAATTTTCAATTTCTCTTAGAAAATAATGTTTAAAGTGGCATTTTAAACTAAAATTGCTTAATAATGGGAAATTGGATACCCTATAAATAATTTTAAATACAATTGTCTTACCAGAGGAGTCAGAATTTGCTATTTATATTTAAATAGGAGGGACTGACAAGTGCTGATGTATTTTCACGAGGGCAGAGCTATCATGTTACTATCCTTCCCAGTGCGGTAACATTTCCAGCTGGGCTCAGAAGAAATATCATCTGATGTGGAAATAGAAGCTTCAGGTATTTTTCTCTTTTTTCACAGGCTCTATAGGTGAAGGTAGGTGAATTGAGGACAGGATTTTTGAGGAGTATAAAACAGTTCCCTACCCAGAAGAGAAGTTATTCTATTTTAGGAAGAGGGAATTATTTGCCTACAGAAAGGGCTGGGGTGTGGCCTGCTGAGATTGCTGAGGTAACTCAATAATTTTAGGTGTCTTTAGGGAAAGTCTGCCTGCTGTGCTTGATCATGGGATCAGGCTGATCCCATTGCCCAGTTTCTTGGTCCCTTCCAGAAATCTTTGCAGGAAAGTATTGCTGCATTTTTTTTGTGTTTTGTTTTTTGTTAATGTTGAGATTTGTGTTTAGTTTTTTGTTGGTTTGGGCTTTTTGGGGGCAGCAAAACTATTAGTTTACCAATATTTAGGGCTGTGCCTTCTCATTTAAAGTGAGGATGAGTGAAATAGGTGCTGTTGTGTAAAATGGAAAATTTATCCTGCTTGGGAATTTCAGGAAGTTTGATCATCAGTGGTCACTTGACAGCTCCACCCCCCAGGAAATGCATCACTGAGTTGTTGAAAAGTGGGTTCTAAGAAAACAATCCCCAAGCAACTGGTGTAGCTACATTTTTTTGTCTCATTTTACAAGTATTCTTGGTGGACAAAACAAAATTTTTCCTTTGAAAATCAGCTTGTGCTTATTAAAACAGAAAAATTCTCAACAGTTTATATTTTTCTCTGTGGGTATGAAAAGTAGGAATCTGCTGGAGCTGTAGGTAGTTTTGCAGCCTTCAGATGGTCAAGTTGTAGTCGACCAGACAGTATTTCATTGAAAAGTAAGAATTTGGCTTGCAGCCACCAAATTGCAGCATGAAGAACAAGCCATCCCTACACAGCCTTCATTTGAACAGTGATTTTAGCCATGGCTTTTCATGTTTCCCAGGATATCTTACGGCTGTTTTGCTATTTCTGAAGCTCCCTGCTTGCTTCCTCAGGGGTGGGGCAGGAGGATTTGGTCGTGTCCAGGAGTTGTTTCCGCACTGTAATTCAAGAGAAGGCTACTGTACGTTAAATATAGTGTCTGCTGTGCTGCCATTCGCTCATTTTTGCATCAGTCATTAACTCAGAGCACTGCAATGCCAAACTTCCCTGCTGAGGGCTGCTCCTGCAGAGCAGTGGAATTAAAATGGGCCCAAAGCTGGGAAAGTGATCCCTGGTGGGTTTGAGCTTTTTTTATGCTGTCTAGATCAAGCCTGCAGAGGTTTGGGAAACACACTGTGCTCAGGGACCATCTTGAGCAGCCGGCTGTGAGCCCTTCAAGGTTAGATTTTATGGTTGATTCTGCTACTCTGCAACTGCTAATTTGTAATTAGTTAAGAGAAACGGGTAATAGATTGGGAGGTGGCGGGAAAGAGGGCAGAGCAAAGGGATCCAAAGGGTTACAGATTGTATTGTTAGGTTGTTAGCTGTTCCTCCTAAGCATGCCAGGGGAATTTGGCACAGAGAATGGGCTGTCCCCTGAGGTTGTCAAGTCACTGGTTGCTTGGCATCATATTAACTGTGACTTCTACCGCAATAAATGAGATTCAGGCAGCAATAGCAGATTTCTATACAACCAAGTGACTCTTGAGCAAGCTGAACAATAGCACTGAAGAATTGTGACCAGTTCAGCAAAAGTCTGCTCCTCAACACAGCAGAGATCTGGACCCTCATCGCCAGAAAGATGATCACTTCTCTAGCTCTTACCTGAGGGAGGCCACAAAGATGACAAAGACAGAGGAACAGGTTTTATTTAAATAAAGTATTACATTGGAAAAAAAGGTTGTTGAACAGAGATCAACTTGGAAGCGACATGATGAGCAGTGAGCAATGGCTTTGTCTCTCTCATAATACAAGAATCAGGACACAAGAGCAAACCAAGCCATATTTTAGGTTAAAAAGAAACAAAAAGAGACTGTGAAGAAAAGGCACTTAACAAATATGTAGTTTAGACTGTGGAATCCATGGCCACAGGATGCTGGTGAAGCTAAAAGATTTAGGACTGGCCGGGATCCAGGACAGGATCACCAAGGGGACAGTCTCTCCACACCTCAGGGGGATTGCTTACTTCCCTCGACTGGCAGGGCCCCCCCCACAACCTTCGTTTTGGAGACACTTTCTCAGACACTGAAATAGGCATTAGGTTTTTAAACTTGTAACTTACTTCATTGTTGAACTGATTCCTTTCCTGTCTCTGCCCAGTTCATCGGCATTTTAAAAGATTGCTCCTGCATATTAACTTGCTGTGATATGCTTTAAAAAATGGGGGGAAAACCACTTTGGATTTTATCCAGATAGGACATTTCATTGGTACTTCAGGAATCTTCTGAAGACAGGTTTTATTTTCCACAGAGCCAGCTTTTCCCTCTGATGCATTCCTTTGGAAAGGACAGATGGATTTTGCATTTTGACACTGAGGCACCAGTCCCTGCAGTGTGTGAACTCTTACAAGACTGGTACTCTCCAGACTGCCAGTGATACCCACACTGGTCTGCATGATGAGTGAAGTAACTTTCCCTTGAGTCCCTGGTTTGGCTTTAATGACAGTTATATTGTTTTATGGAAACTGAAATTTCTCATCTGTAGATGCAAACCCAGCTTTATTTTATTGCAGTGAATGATGAGCTAATTATGCAGAAGTAGTTTGAAATTACTCTCATGAAAGAGCAGTTGTAGTTAAATGATTCTGAGATAAGTGCAGTATAGTTTGCTTTTCCTTCATTTTCTACTCTGAAGATTTTGCTTCCTGCCTTGACTCACTTCATTTTTGCTGGTATCTACATAAACTTTTCTTGGGCTTCAGCAATGCTTAAAGAATATTGCAGTGTTAGGAGACAGAGTGGGATTCATAGTATGTTAAATGAGGAGGTGTCTGATCTTAAAAAATGTTACTCAGTGGACCTGAAGAAATTCTAGGCTGAAGGAAAATGCTTGTTTGCTGGAGATTGCACGTGTGGCTGATTGGCTTCTCTTTGCAGGGAAGAGGCTGGACAGACCAGGGGTACCTTGCTGAGGGATTGATTCTACACCTCCCACAGCCCAAGCAGAGTGCATTTCCTCGTGTTTCTTACAGGGATTTAATGCTGCATATCTCAGAATAACAGATCATCAGTAAGGCCTTTGCCCTTTCTTCTCTCCTGCCTTAGAAACAAGACTGCCAATGGGGATTACCGGAAGGAGCACCGCGAGAGGAGCCGCAGCCCCATCGAGAGGGCGGCAGCCCCGACAATGAGCCTTCATGCCAATCACATGTATGCCTCAATCCCAAACTTGAGCATGGATCAACCTCTAGCACTGACCAAAAACAGCATGGATGGAACCAGGACAGTCAGCATCACGCCAACACTGACTTCTGTGGAACGGCAGCAGGTACGGGCTGGGCAGGAGCTGTGCGGGTGTAGAGTCCTGGCTGTGGACACAGCGAGGACTCCCAGATGCAAGCAGAATGTGTTGTTAGTTACAACAGATAGGAAATACTATTCCTCAGGCAAAATGTATTTTAAAAGCACACAGTGAATGTCACAGCTCATTGTGTTTAATGTGAATATGTCACTGATGTCTAAATGTGTATGTCACAGATTTCTTGGCCTTGCCGCTTTCTCTGATGTATGTGTTTTAAGTGGGAATGCAAGCGTGTGTTTCAGTGAAGCCCCATTACCTGCCAGGCAATGACTGATAAAATTTCCAAGTAGAGGTTATCATCTGTGCCCCTCTTGGTGATCCCTGTGTGCTCCCCTTGTCCCAGCTCTCTCCCAGCAGGACTGCTGAAAAGGAGGTCCAAAATACAAAGGGCATAAGGGAAGATTTTGCACTGAACATTCCAGGTGAAAGAAGCTAGAATGATCTTAGCTGCTGTGTTATTCAGAGCGATGTTGTGCCACTTAAAATTAATTTTCCTAAGGCCAAGTAATATTTTTTATTATTTTATACTTTTTTTCCATAAGCTGAAGTGGTTTTTGGAGGGATTTTTTGTTGGTTAGTTGTTTTTTTGCTTTCTTGCACATTGTACTTGTTAAACTGGCTCGTGTACCCAAATCTGTTTTTCGTTCCTTCCCTCCTACAGTGATGCTCTCTAAAGGGTGAACACTTGGAGTAGAGAGTTTTTCACCTGCTTTTCAGTAGAGCCATCAACATCCCACCCACTGCAGACTTCCACAGGGGCTGGCTGTGTACAAGAGTCTCTTATATTTTGCTGTACCAAACCCCCTGACTTTGCACTGCTGCTCTCCCACAGCCCTTGGCAGTAGCTTGCAGAGCTGTTGTTTAGTGTGGGTCAGCTCTTGGTTATCAGTGATGACAGAGGTGGAAGGAACAAGCTCCAGTGATGGCACCAGTGCCCTTTTCCAGCATTACTGCTGTGTCCCTGCTCAGCAGCTGCCCCACTGTCTGACGTGGGCTGATCCTGCTGCCCAGGGCTGGATTCCTCTCTCTTGTTTTCTCTGACATTTTGAATAGATTTACAATCATTTTTCTTGGGAAAACAAGATCTTACTAAGATCACAGAATAGAAATCATACAAAATAAAAAGTGTAGTGAGAAAAAGAAACCCTAGGTTGATGAGTCANTTTTTTTTTTTTTTAACCTTAGCATGTTGAATGGGATTTCATCTTACTCTGTTCCTAATAAACAGGCGAGAAAAAATTCCCTTCTTATTTTCAGCAGGACAGGGTTGTTCAGTATTCTGTTTTACTCACTGTTACTAAATTTTCAGTTTATCTCTGTATTTTCATACAAGTGTCTGTGTTCTGCTCAGTGCTCTGTACACACACAGTCATAGCAGGGCGTTCTGTAAGATGCTTTATCCTGCCTCTTTGATCCTTTGTGCTGTTGGCACATGGATTCCTGAGACATTATTATCTGTCTCTACTTCCCACCTCTTGCATGTCCAAAATACTCAACAGATTAGCATATATACCCTTCTCAAAAAAACACTCCAGAGAGGCACAACATCTTGGCCCCTATAGAAAATAATACATGTGAACTGCTTACAAAAAAATCAAATACTTCTTTTTTTTCTTTATTTACTTTTTTTTACTTTGCTGTCAGTACAATAAGATGTAAATAGCCTCTTTCCTATTGTGTCCTGCCAAATGGTATTAAACCTCCCTGGAAAGATCAGCTCTTCTACTTTACTGGTCTTGATCTTTACTTGTAAGAGCAAGACTTTACAGGTTTTTCTCTTACTCTGCATAAAGTACCACCAGATAAGGAAAACTTCCTCCTTCCCTGCTGATGGGGATAATGCAGTGATTTTTGTGGGTTGCTTCACAGGTTCGCAAAATGGAGAAAAAATTAAATTACATGCATTCTGTTAATTTTTTTGAAACTTAAATATTAACTTACATTGAGTATAATGGACTCTTTGCATCAGAAGATATACCAAAGATACAAAGCATATCTATTCCAATACATGTGTTCTTTTTCTTCAGTCACCTGGAGAAACTGGGGCATTTCTTTTCCTAAGGCCTTTTTTCAATGTACATTTACATGGTAAACAACTATAAAAAGAGTATTTTATGTTTACACTCTGTACAAAGTAATAGAACTATGATGATGTAATACAGATGTGAATAGACGTTTTGGGGAATTTGCATGTGTTGAGAATGAAAAAGGATGATGTTAATTAAGTAGTGCTGGAAAGGCACATTATTTACAAAAGGAAAGTACTTGTGGTCGAGACTGGCTCAGGAGCTCTTCATATTATACATTTTATGGCTTCCTGCTCTGCATCTGCAGTAGGGAATACAGAATTAGGACTAGAAAAACTCAACCTGTGAATGAAAAATGCTGGCACTAAAACTTGCTACAACAAATACCTGTAAAATCTGTAAAGCCCTTCTGAGTTCTGAAATGACACAGATGTGTGGCCATAGGATGAAACAAGCATTTAATGTGTTGACATTTTGTGCTCAATATGAACTGTCTGGGAGGTTGAAACAGTAGCTATAAAACCACTTTAATGTTTGAAATTATTTGCCTTTATACTTATTTGCCTTTTTCTGTGTGGCTGCTCACCACTTAAATAAGAACCATTACGGAAATAAAGTGTGGATTTTTTTTTTTTTTTTTTTTTTGACTCAGACAAAGCTGAGTATTTCAAAGTTTAACATGCTTTGTTGAATTGGATAGTTCATGGGTTTAGTTGGTGCTGCTGTGGCTGATGGCCTGAGTGAGTGACAGCTTTCCTCTGTGTTACCAGCAGAACCGTCCCTCTGTGATCACCTGTGCTTCTGCTAACAACCGGAACTGCAACCTCTCCCACTGCCCCATCGCCCACAGCGGCTGCGGCTCCGCACCCGCCTACAGGAGACCCTCCAGCAGTAAGTGCCATCTCCAGACTGCCCATGGCCTCATTAGAATTCCAGGAGAACAGAATGGTCTCACCAACCTTAGCTGTGCAGGCACTGATCTATTAACAGCAATAAAAGAAGGTGAAACAATGGACACTTCTTTGTATCCCTGCTCCCCAGACATGCACTTTCTAACCATCAATCCTGTGCCACTGGAGAAAGTACCAATTCAGAGTTGGAGGGGGAGAGTGCTCTTTCTTCTTGTTTTGAAAAGCTTCTTTAAAAAAAAACCAAACACCCTACACAGACAGTAAGTCATTATGTTTATTTTAGTCCATCTGACAAACAGCAGCCAGGGCCAGCAATCCGACCATGCTCTTATTTTAGGAGCTGTAGTTTCCCTGGTATTTCAATAGCCAGTAGACTTACTATTCAGCTCTAGTCACAAAAACCTTTCCTGCAGCTACAAATACTCTTCCAAAGCCCATACTCTCCACCCTGCTCGCATGGGTAACACAAAAAGCGTTGAAGGGTAGTTGCTAGAGCAACCCAAGCAGGGAGCTTTAGCTTTCTGCCTTCTGTCCAATTAGTACTTTTCATGAAATCTGTTCAGGCAATACTCGCTGGGAAACCTGGGGCTGTTTCTGTTCACTCTGTCTCTCACTGCAGAGTGAGAAAGCCCAAGGGAAGCACAGCCTTTTCATTTCAAGTCCTTTACCTGCTGAGGCAGAGCTTTAACATACAGCAGTGCTGAAAGGTCATGGTAGTGAGGCTTCATCAGCCAGGATGTGTCCATGGAACAATTGGCAGTGTTACATAGGCAGGAACCTAGAAGTCCATACTAGGGTAATTAATATTATTAGTAGCACTATTTTTTAAATTTTATAAAGCTGACTGGATTGTTGATAACTAGATTTAGAAACTGAAATGTTAACTAGAATTAGAAGCTGAAGGAGACCCTCAGACTCTTGGAGAAATCAGTCCATAGGGACCTCAGATGTTGCATGTTTTCTCTCAAACTCATGTTACTGGTCTCAGGAGAGCTGCTCCAGTGAGACTCCAGCTGCATTTATATGGGTTTGGGAAGAGGGTAAATGTTTCCAGAAGAGATTTGTCTGCTGCCAGGTGAAGAGGTTTATGCATGACACTCAAGTTTCTTTTGGAATCAATCAAGCTTGGCTGTAGCACAGATGCCAGTGCCATGGATCCTGACAGTTCCAAGTGCTTTTTGAAAGATAATTCTCATTTAGACTCACAGATACTGCTTCTAAATTGTAAAAGTGTAGCTCTTTCATTATTTAGTCTGAGAAATTATTACTATTGCTGTACAAAACCTGTCTTTTCAGGTTCTTTGTTACTTTTCTAATAGTATTACACCACTTTAATGCTTGTAGCATCCAGTGCAGAGGTAATGATTTCATTTAGTTGCCTGACTGCTCCAAGCACAAGTGTGTGAAGTAAGAAGAAACCCTGAGGTCAGCTGTTGGCATGTACTTTGGCATGAGAGCTCCTCACACCTGACTGCTATCAGCAGGCTTGGGACTGGATTTTGAATAACCATTTACATCTTCAATTCTGTTTAACCCTAAAGATAAGTTCTATGTGATTATTTGGGAAGAAAGTTTCCATTGAATTGGGGCTGTAGCTGTTAGTAGGCTGAGGGAGAACTGTGATTATGTATAAAATACTCACCTGTTGCAGGTCACAGAAATAACTCCAGTTTTCCTTTTTTTTAGCTTTAAATCCTTCCATCTTCTTCCCAACCCCATTCAGTAACAGTCCTCTAAAGATGTAAAGAATCCCAGCTTTGTGCCCAAACGGGCTTTTCATGAGGGCTTATGGACAAGTGGCCTTGAGCTGAAGGAAGGTAGATTTAGGTTAGGTATTGGGAAGAAATTGTTCCCTGTGAGGGTGGGCAGGCCTTGGCAGAAGCTGGGCAGAGAAGCTGTGGCTGTGCCATCCCTGGATGTGTCCAAGGCCAGGCTGGACAGGGTTGGTGGGAGGTGTCCCTGCCAATGGCAGGGGGTGGGATTGGATGGGCTCTAAGGTCTCTCCCAACCCAAATCATTCTGTGTTTTGGGACAGAAAAAGAGGACGAAATGTGAGTTGTGGATCCAGCAGTGGGTGCCAGGGTTCTCACATATCCCGTGCCTCCTTTCCCCACAGCCACCACTGCCTGTGACCCGGTGGTGGAGGAGCACTTCCGCCGGAGCCTCGGCAAGAATTACAAGGAGCCTGAGCCAGTGGCAAACTCAGTGTCCATCACAGGGTCAGTCGATGACCACTTTGCCAAAGCCCTCGGGGATACGTGGCTGCAGATCAAGGCTGCCAAGGACGGAGTCTCCAGCAGCCCCGAGTCAGCATCACGGCGGGGCCAGTCTTCCCCTTCCTCCCACATGGTCAATCATAATCACTCACCCTCCGTGGTTTCCTGAGGAGAGGACCTTCCCTTTGTGAATTTGCATGGTTTTACTGAGCTTTGAACAGTGCTTAAATAGTGTTGGGGGAGGGGAGGTTAGTTTTCAAAACATTTTTGTGTACTCACTTTTTTTTTTTTTTTATAAAAGGGTGCCCTTTAAGATGATAGCAGGAGCTATTTCATAAAGATTCATATGATGTAGCATCCTTTTTTCCTGCCTCAATTACCAAAGAAACCTCTGATGCATATCTGCTGCCCCGTAAGAAAATAATGCACGCTAATCCACAAAAAGCCATTACACTTAGTTGGTTGACCCAAGTGCTTTTTGCTTTTCTTAGCTTCTTGAGACTAGAATTTGTCTGGTTTGCTTACAGTGCTTTTTTTTTTTTCCCTTCGTGAAGTAATTTTGTATGTATATACTTGAAAAGAACTGTCATGTATGATTTGCACTATTGGAGGAGGACTGAAGTTGCACAGCAACTTTCTGGAGGAGGCTAATATTTTGAGGGCAAACTGCTGAAAAAAGGGTTTAAGGATGACATTTCTATCAGTTTGATTTTTCTTAAAGCAAAACAGCTTTGGAAGGGGAAGTCACATACAGGTTATAGGTCTTTCTCTCTTTAGATTTCAGGTGCTTAGTGCTTGCAACTGGACTGCATAATTTACAGAACACGGGCATTTTTTTCCTAAACACTGCAGTTTGTTAGACTAGAGCTGAGGTTCGAGGGTTCCATAGTGCTTAACGATGCATGTTTTATGAAAAATAGCTGGTATCTATTAATGTATAGACAGTAAGAATCATAACACTTATTAGCTTTTCTTCAGAATTAGTTTATTTTTGTCAGTAACAATCCTAGATATACTTACTGCTGGTACAGTTGTACTCTATGGTATTTGTATTTGATACTCACTTTAGCAGCAGCCAGCATCGGGGGCAGCCTCAGGACAGGCCTCATGCCACCCTTGGAGCTAGTGGCTACTGGCACAGGATGCTGAGCTCTGTGCAGGACCCAGTGACCCTTCCTGTCTGCAGCACTGCTGCTCCACAGGGATTTGCTTCCTAAAACCAAGTCTGTGTAATCTACCCTTAACTAGCTGCAGGAACTGCTACCATTACACGTCTTGGCTGGACAACAGATTGTTACAGTTTGTGAAATATGATCTCTGATTTTTGTTTTGTTTTTCGGGTTTTTTTTGCTTGGTTGTTTGTTGTTTTTTTTCTTAAACCTATTCATAAACCAATGCCAAGTTGCAGCAAACATTCCTCCAGTAGAGACTTTATACAGGTATTATTGCATTTATTATCATTTGCTATATTAATAGCTACTAACTAGAAATTAGGCAGTAGAGCCAGGCATGAAACCAGAGCTGTTCTAATGCTAAGAGCTTCTCTTCTTCTTAAGTGTAACTCCTCTCCCCGATACATTCCATCTTCCCAGTACAGTTGCAACAAGGTTTTTTTTATACTGGGTTACCTGAAATGGTTGGTTCAGTGTAGAAAATGTAAACTAGTTGGAAGGCGAACTACACGTGATGTATTATGGACTATGTTACAGTATTGGGTCCATTGTGGCTTTTATTTTATGCTCTTTTTTTAAAAGTTAAGCTATTTAATTCGGAAAAGGTGTGGGGTAGAAAGACATTTGGGAGGTTGGCTCTTACTCTTGGTGAGAAGGTGGCTGCTCAGTTTTCTTCAAAAAAAAAATACCCCCCCCCAACACCTAAGCCCCCAGTTTTACACATTTCACTACCATCTTACTGGGTAGTCAATGCTTCCTTGCTTTGGCATTCAGTACCCTACTCTCTGTAGGAAGATTGTTAAAAGAACACTTTTTTATATAGGTAACTTTAAGACCATCGTTACGCTGTGCGTAAAGAATGTACAGAGAAATTTGTAGGTATTTTTTGAGAAACAATTAATTTGTTAATGATATGTAGCTATTTAATTTTTCCCTTTCCTTTATTGTAATCATTCTCTTGGGTTTTTTTTGTTGGAGAAAAAAGTTGATCTTTTTTTTTTGTTGTAGATTTGTCATTAATACAGTAAAAGTGCAGGAACACAGTTATTCTATGAGGACACTGCATTAGCATTAATAGCCACTTGTTTGTTATTGCTACGGGCTACTGAGCAGTATAACAGTCAATACTAATACTGTAGATGGACTCTGTGGAAAATGTGACTCCTGTATTTCTTTGTAAACACAAATAAGAAAATGTTTTTAAAGCTAATATTTTCAATAATAGCTGTTTTACAAGGTTACATTTGCTTATCTGAGATAGGTAAATGGATTTGAGGGCAATAAAGATTTAATGTTCTATGTCTAGTAAAACACATGTTGGACACAATGTCACGAAAGCCAAAGGGTTGGGGGGGAGGTGGAAGGACACTAAACTGAACTCACCATCACAAGACGTGGTGAAGTTTCGTCACAGAGCCAGATTATCTACAGTTCGGTTTAAAAAGATTCTCTCTATGTTTGTAAATCTGTAATATACCATTCTTTTGTGGCCTTGTTTCACCGGGGGAAAAAAAAAAAAAAAAAAAAAAAAAAGGTTTGGCAGGCCATCTTTTTTTTTTTTTGTACTTAAAGTAGCCTTAAAGAACAATAAAGTGCTCTTAAATCACAGGTGTGTTCTTGTGCTTCTGTATTGCCTGGCAAGAGAGGAGTTAGTGTCTGGGCCTCCAGAGCTGGAAGCACAAACAAACCTCTGGTCAAGTTCTGGTCTCCTTCGAATGAACCCACCAGCAAAGAGGCTGGCACAGCCTCACCTGGGGCTTGACAAGCGGGTAGAGTCAAGAAAGAGTCTTTACAGCAACAAAAAGAATCTGTTGCTGCCCCAGGAGGGCCATGGGGAGCTCAGGAGCAGCTGCTCCTGAACAGGGACTGGTTTTGAAAACACCAGCCTGTCCTGCATTTTTGCCCCATTCATGAAAGTACCATTGTCTCAATTTTCTTCCATTTCATTTGTCCTTCAACTTCTTCAAGTGTTGGAAGAAGACAACTGTATTTCAAATGTCAACATCCACCATCTTGTCTTCCAGGTGAGCTGCATTCCAATGGCAAATCATTAATTCATCAACTGAAGATGCTTAATCCGAAAAACGAATGTTCTGATTACCTGAGTTTGAGAAAGCTCAATGAACCAGGCAAGAGCCTGCAGAGGACTTCAAACACTGAAGGCATTAAAGAGGTTTCCAAAATTAAAAAAGGAACCCCTAAAAGTAACGAGACACAAAATTCCTGTGGGTTGAGAGGAGCCCAAATGGTTTGGAAACACAGCAAGCCTGACTTGGGTGTCCAGTGACTGGGCTTGAGGTGGGGAAGATTCCATGGGACCACTTCCAGAATGATTCATTTAACACATCTGAAACACATCGCTCTCAAAATACCCATGGAAAGAGGCCTAAATCCATGTTGTGCGGGTGTGTGGGAGAGAGGCCAAGGACAACACACCCCGCAAGTCTCACAGTCTGCTTTCCAAGGGGAGCTGGTTTCCTTTCAGGAAAAAGTCGTCCCTGCCCCAGTGTTTTTGTTTTGGGGGCTCCATGAGACAGGCCAAGCAGCATCACTATTTTTCAGGTCAGTGACTTACAGTGTATTCCACTTTCCACATGGCAAAAAGGAAGAAAACAAATACTATTTTTCTACCACATGATATTTCTAATTAGCAAGCAGGAATTCTGCACAGGGAGGGTGGCACCATGGCCTGGAGAAACCAGACCATACAAACACAATCCGACCATATGTATGCACATTATGTCCCATAATATTTATAATGGCTTTTTTATGGGAGCTAAACAAGAGGCAACTTCCAACTGTGCCCTTGTAATTTCACCCCTACACATACACATACTTTTGCTAATTTAATTCTAACCATAATTTTTGAAAACAGACCTGACGTCACAAACGCTCTTGGGACTGAGTTGGGATCTTTGTGCATAGTTCAGTGAGTGCTCTCTCTACACCTTTCAAGCTGAATTGGTTGTGAAAATTACCTTTGCCTATAAATACGTCCAGAGGCCAGGGAGGTGGCCAGTGTGTGACCCAACACTGGTATAACAGACCATAATCATAAATCCATACCTGGGCATGATCTCTCGCTCCTCAGTGAATGGTGTCACTGGTAAGTGACCACTGACCTATCCGTGGGCTGGGCTCACCCAGCGGGGCTGAAGGGACCTTCACAATATTCAGGTCCTTTAAAACCACACAAAGCAGCAAAGGGAGTTTATAGATGGTATCAGGCTCAGAATTGATCCTGCTCGGGGTCTGCGCTTGATGAGGGCACTCAAGAGTCCCATGGCTGCAGACAGTTCAGCAGGGAATTGCTGCAGCTTTTCCTAAAGCAGCTACACTTACCCCAGGGTAACCATCAGAATTCACACTGGCACATGCCCAGAACTCGCAGCTGTAACCAGCTCACCATTGTGGACTGGGGCTATAACTGCACCAGTGAGAAGCTGCTTCTCAAATCACAGCTGAACTGTCACTGCAGTGGGAGAAACACTCCTGGGGGTCCTCACCCTGCGGGTGATGGGAACAAATCCAGATGTTTCAGCAAGGCCAAATTAGTCAACAGAGAAGAGATGCAGAAGTGTTTTCATTCTTCATGCAGTGTCAGTGTGGGGAGCACTCACTGCTCAGGCTGCTCTAACTCCTGATGCTGCAGAGGAGACGATCCATGGAGCTGTGAATGAAGACTTCTCCAGTATCCACACACTGTGCCATAATGTGATACCCTTGCAAAGCACATCTCAAGTCTTTTCAATGTTATTTGTGGAAGAGCTGCACCAGAGCTGGCTCAGTCTTGGCTGAGGGGACCATTCACACTTTAGAGCCTCCTTGAAGAACAGGGAAATAGGAAACTGCTCTGCATCTTCCTGATGTTCTGGAGCTTCCTATCATCTGGCATGGGTACAGACCCAAGTATGTTACACACCGTGGCTCTCTGAGCAGACAGTTATTCCACAGCTGGATTATGAGGTATGTTGAAACACATTTTATCCCTGAAGGGCTCATGATAGAAACTATACTAACTTAATTTTTAACTTCTCCTTCCATGGGAATATTCTGCCCCTCTGTCTTGGGTTATAAGGCAGCCAAGACAGATAATGTTGTTGGTTTGTTTTTTTTAAAGCGGCAGTTATATACCTCTGTTGGAATACAAAACTGCTTGGCAATGAAGGAGTTAACAGGGACGTCGAGGAAACCTTGGGAGAACCCTGAATGGACATCTCTTGACAGATAAGAGACTTCGAATCTCTGTCGCCTTCCTGTCTCCAAGATGTATGAAGCTGCCTAGACATTGTGGATACATCCTGAACCTAGATGAGGACTCCGTTGTGTTTCTGTGTCTATTACCATATGCCTCTGCATAGTAAATAGTGTGTCAACTCCTAGTTATAACATCTTCTCCCAGTGTTATGCCCTAGTTGTCATAAGTCCAACCCTGGGATGAATATTCATTTACTGAGCATATATATTGTGTGTTCTAGTTTCAATAAATGTTCCTGTTTGCACCCCCATCAAACGGGGACTGTTTAGTAACTGACCACCACAAATGCAGCCCAACCGTGGGGCCCAGAGCCCCGGCTTCTAATATTTAGAAGCTCACTGACCGGAGCCGACGAGGCTGAGCAGAGAAGGAAGTCATGTGGTGGAGGTGCACAGCTCAAACTGAAGAAGAAGGAGCTCCAAAAGGACAGTCCCTGAGCAAGAAGAAGCATCAGGTGAGCAGAGCAACCAAGTAGGAGAAACATGGGGAGAAACTTATTGTCAGCGACCGTAGATAGCCTGCTTAAACAGCATGGCGTAAAGATTAACTTTCAATCTTTGCTGAACCTACTGCTTTGGGTTCTGAATTTAGCAAACATCTTTGATGACGGCCAGTGGGACCGAATTGGTGATTTTTTATGGGATGCTGCAACAACGGAAGCCGACAAAACCATGAAGCCATGGCGTGTCATCTTTGAAACTTTAAAAACCCATGTCGCTAAGATGCAGCACCGTCCCAGAGTGAGCGGGACAGGCAGGAGCTGCCCCAGTGCACCCCCACTGCCGCCTGTGCCGCCGGAGGGGAGCTGTCCGTACCCTCCTGAGCCGGCAATTGGCGACCCCGTCCCTGGTGGCATGCGGGGTTTCCCACAGCGGCCGTCCCGCCGGGAGACAGTTCGAGAGCTGCATCCCCCAGATCCCGGATCTACATGGGAGAGCTTGGAGCGGAGCGCTGCAGTCGCCCCAGAGCCAGCACCAGCCGCTGCGGACATCACCGCTGAAAGCGCTGGCCCCGCTGTGTGCGGAGCTGCTGCCGATCAGGAGCCACCACACACCTCCCGCTCCGGCCGGCGCCGACCCGGCACCGGCCCCGTACCAGCACCGACACCCGGCACCGCACCCATGTGGGTGCAGGACACCGAGGAGACCCCCGTGGCCGCCCCGCCGCCCGGCACGCAGGGCCCCACCGAGGACCCCGAGCACACGGACGCGGGTGTGTCGCCCCAGAGCCGCCCAGTTTGCCGTTCGTCCCTTTCCCCCAAGCTGCAAACCCTCCCGTCGCTCTGCTACGCAAGTTTCTCAAGTGAGAGCCGTTTCCACAGCAACCACGACAGTTTTCCCAGCAGCCGCCGGTCAACAAGAAGCCGATCGCGAAAGAAAACGAAACCAAACCGAACTCTGAGCGCAGCGAAGACACTGAAAAGCCGAGAACCCTCAGTACCTCCTCTGCCGGTGTGGTTCCCCCTGTGCCCATTCAAAAGCGAGCTTCCCCAATCCCTTTCCCGCCCCCCTGGGGCAGGGGGCAGGGGGCAGGNGGAGCGCTGCAGTCGCCCCAGAGCCAGCACCAGCCGCTGCGGACATCACCGCTGAAAGCGCTGGCCCCGCTGTGTGCGGAGCTGCTGCCGATCAGGAGCCACCACACACCTCCCGCTCCGGCCGGCGCCGACCCGGCACCGGCCCCGTACCAGCACCGACACCCGGCACCGCACCCATGTGGGTGCAGGACACCGAGGAGACCCCCGTGGCCGCCCCGCCGCCCGGCACGCAGGGCCCCACCGAGGACCCCGAGCACACGGACGCGGGTGTGTCGCCCCAGAGCCGCCCAGTTTGCCGTTCGTCGCTTTTCCCCAAGCTGCAAAAACTCCCGTCGCTCTGCTACGCAAGTTTNATAGGGGAGGAAACAGAGTTTGGTAGGAGCTCCAGCGGGAGCTCTGGCATGGCCCCACGGCGGGACCCCACCTCTGTGTCAATCTGGGAGCCCGTAGTAACTGGTGGGTCCCGAGACGGTGCAGGGAGGTCAGTGACGTTGCCGGGCCGGGCACCCGAGGCTGTGTTCGCTCCTCCCGAAAGCACAGCCCGGGCGGCACGGCACTCCCCCGGCTTCGCAGCCCCGCTTTCCGAGAGAGCCAAGCAGCCTGCGCAGAACTGAGACTGCCGCTTTTTGCCCGAGGCTACAGCCCTGCTCGGTCCGAGAGGCGCAGGCACCACCCCGACCTCGCCAGCCGCTGATGTGGCTTGGCGAGTGGCGCCGGCACCCCCCGCCTTTAAGCAACAGTGTTAAAGATACAACGTATCAAACACCCTAAACAGTTTCAGTGTTTTTGCCATAGCAAAACCAGTAGCAATGTAGCTAAAATTGTTACACTTCGTGCCGGAAGGCTGGTGTTTAAAAGACCCACTTTCAGGGCAGTGGCAAGGTCCATGACTCTTGATTACCTGGGGAAAAGGGTCTGTGGAACCTCAGGAATTAAATGTCATGGGCAGCTTAAATGCCACCCAGTGTTTTTAGAAATCTAAGTATTTTCCAATTGGACTTCCAAAAGATCTGTTTCTGATCTGCGGAGAAAGAGTATGGAAAGGAATTCCCAGTAAGGCCGAAGGAGGGCCTTGCGCCCTGGGCAAACTTGCTTTGTAACCTAAGTGACCACTCAAAGTCAATTGACCAGAGTATTGACAAGCTAAATGTCTTAACCCATCAATTGTTAGAAAGCAATGTCTGTGAGTTAAGTGGTCCTTTTTACTGGTTAGAAGTTTTCAATGTTAGTACGAGTGTTAAAAAAATGTGTAGTAGTACTGTTTGGAGTTTTCATCTTTCTCTGTATTTTGATATGTGTTCCCTGTTTTCTGCCTTGTACGCAATGTATGATTAAGAGAAGTTTTCAGTATTTAAACAAAACAGGGGGAATTGTTGGAATACAAAACCGCTTGGCAACGAAGGAGTTAACAGGGATGACGAGGAAACCTTGGGAGAACCCCGAATGGACATCTCTTGACAGATAAGAGACTGCAAATCTCTGTCTCCAAGATGTATGAAGCCGCCTAGACTTTGTGGATACACCCTGAACCTGGATGAGGACTCCATTGTGTTTCTAACTGTGTCCATTACCATATGCCTCTGCATAAGGATGCATAAGGTAATGCATAAGGAGTGTGCCAACTCCTAGTTATAACATCTCCTTCCAATTTTATCCCCTAGTTGTTGTATGGGATAAAATATTCATTTACTGAGCATATATATTGTGTGTTCTACTTTCAAAAGATGTTCTTGTTTGCGTCCCCATCAAACGGGGACTGTTTAGTTTTTGACCGCCACATACATCCCCACAGCAGCTGCCTTGTTCTTCAGACAAAGCTTTCCCTTAGTGCTCTCCTGTCACACACAAGAGGCAACAGCAGTACATGTCTACAGAGGTGGATGAAGGAGAGCCCCTCACGAACTTGCACATCAGTAAACACTGACTGAAGAGACAACTCTCACTGGACCAGGACTGAGGCATTGAGGGGAACCAGGTCCTCCACTGAGATCATCATAAAGTCTCTCAGCTCAAAAAGAAACGAGACCTCTCCAGGTAAAACACTCTGAGGGATACCAACGTACCCACCCTGCAGAGACCATGGGACCAGTGCCAAACACCAGACCATTCCCAGTACAGGCTCCTCCTGGGTTGCTCCTTCCTCTGGTGCTCAGAGTAGACAGTGTCCTGCTAAAGGAGGTTCCATCCCCATCCTACAGCAGCATCCATCAATAAGAAAATCCTACATTCTCCTTTGCAACACAATTGAAAGCCAAATTCATCAGACAACAATGCACAGACTGAGGGGTCTACAGCTGCTAATTGCTGTATCACTTCAGCATCCATACTTAGTGACATTCCTGCTTGCTGAGGATGGTCAGCATGGTATTAGTCATACATGGATATTCACACTGGCATGCATTTATATTGTAGCAGAGCTGGAAAACAAAAAAAAAAAGGGATTTCTTTTTCCATAGGCCAATTTTACATAATGACAAAGCAGTTACTGACTTCGAGCTAGAGCAACTTCACTGCAGTCACATGAGACTATTTCAGTCTTTTCTTGCTTGCAACCCTGCCAGGTTCACTGCTTGCTGTTGCACTATTCAGTCTAATTTTACATTTTATTTTGCTAAGTAGAAGCTTAAATGCCTAGGAGAACATTTGTCTTCTCTCCATCAAAGAGAGACGCAAAGGCATCTGTCAACACAAAGCTGTGTCAGCCAAATGCCTGCTACATTTAATAGTTAGAAAGCTGCTTATCTTAAAACTGTTTACTCCATTTGGGGAAAGACTGCACACAGAATCCTTCTGAGAGCATCTGCTGTCATGGGGAATGAAGGTTATATTTTTAATCCAGGAAAACACAAAGCTCAATCTCCTGTCTCCTGAAGTAGTAAAATAATGAGGGTCTAGTTGTATTAATAACACCTGGCTTGAGTGTTAAATTAGACACACTATACCACTCTGATTATATTAGTTCTACATAGTTTAAAAAAAAGTATAAAAAATACGGGTTTTTTTTCTTTTCCTTTCTGAGAGAAAAAAATGATTCAACTACTTAAAAAAAATTCTTAGCCTAAACACAAACCACTGATACACTGAAGAATTCTTTTTTTTTTTTTTTTTGGGGGGGGGGGGGGAAAAAAAAATAATGTAAAGGAGTAACAATACTTAGAGATCAAAATGAGGACCTTTCCTTTTTCTTTCCATTCCAAGTGACAAATTCTTGAGCTCCTGCTAAAGCCACAGATAATCTCAGCTTAACTTCTCCAGAAGAAAATGTGTGTTCAAAGAGCACAAGAGGTAACACAGTACTATTATGGGGCAGCAGCAAAGTCTTTTTCTCTTACTTTCCCTGACATACCCTGAGTTAACTTGGTGTTACTTTTATCCATCACACATTTCCTCACGGTGTGAGTAGTTACTGACACTGTTCTGGCTGCTCCAGCTTGTTGTGCTTTATATATGGATAAATAAATTCCTCTCAAACAGGCAAGAAAGAGGAAAACCTTCTGCCACCAATCTGCCCCCTCCTACCAATGAAAACGCTGGAAACAAATTAATGGAAACAGCTACCTAATTGAAGAAAATTATAATTTCTTCTCATTACTCAGAACTGCTAAAAATAAAGTCATCCTCTGCTGTGGAGGTCTTTTTTACCTCAGTGGTAATGTTTGCTGCTTGTTCATAAGTCTCTCCTTCCCAGTGGCTCTCATACCGAACTCAGGAACTGCAAAATTAAGATTAAAATAAGTAATTTCTTAACCTGCAGGGCCAGTCAATAAAATAACAACAGAGACCAGTAAGCCTAGGTCTTAAAAAGTAAGCTGTTGCCTAAATTGTACTATTTCAGAGGTCTTTGTTTTGTACCTCTCCTCCCTCAATTCATGCTTTGCTAATTCAGCCTCCACCTTCCCTGGTCTGTCCAATGTTGTCTAAGAGCTCAAATGTGGCATTTTTAGGTGGGGAAATGAAGAAAAATCCCCCAGAGTCACTACTCAGAGCATGGTGGGACCCCAGGGTTCCCAATTTAAAGACTTTTCAACAGATATCCTCACAACAAAAAATAATGCTTTTGTTGCTGTCAGGTATTCAAACACAGCCTGTAACGTGAGACAGACTGACTTTTCAGGATGATGCAGAATCAGCAGCAGTAAATCAAATGGTGATTTTGCTGACATGTATGTAACTTTTAGTGGTTAATCCAACAAATAAACAATACAGGAAAGAGGAGTGTGGGATTTTTCTCCTGCTCTACCCTAGTACAGCTGAATTCTCACAGGAAATGTGAAAAACGCCTGGGCAAGGGCTGAGGATTAAAGTCATTACAGTTTCCCCATGCCAGATCTGATCTTCTCTTCATTCTGTCCTGTGACACACTCCAAAAGCAAATGAGGTGCACTTTCCCCTAAGAGAAAAGTCAATGTTATCAATACAGCTAAATTAGCTCACACATCACTCCTCTCTCTGCAGCTCCTGCTAGACCCTTCTTTTTCCTCCATGGCACAACCAGTCCAGATCTCAGGGGGAGCACTAGAGCCTTCTGCCTGGGCAAAGTTGTCGTAATGGGCAGAAGGTAGAAAATTAGTCACTTGCATGTGACTAGGAAAGTGAGATCTGCCCAAGGCTTCAAAATCTGCAACTGAACACATAGTTCATTGAACTGGCTTTGCTAAATTATAAAATGAGCTCTTCCCTTGAGCTGTTAATGGCACAGAAATCCATATTCAGGGTGCTGATTTCCAGAGCTCAACAAACAGCCAACTGAGGGTTTCCAACTGCCCAGAACATCACATCTTGTGCTGGGGCATAGAGGCAGGGAAGTGCCACAGCTGCCATAATGGGATCCTGCTGCTGGAGTATCAACAGGACATGCACTTTTGGACTTTTTACACCACTCCCCAGCCATTCAAAAATTAGTTTTCTGCCTTTATAAAACTAGGGAAGAAATATAGACCATTGCTTTTATATTGCTTGCACAAATCTCAACTGCTCTGTGGCTGTTTGCCCTGAACAGACACCCAGCACAACAACACCAGAGTGCTGCAGTGCCTGCAGAGCTTTCTTGCCATCAGTTATTTTGGCTGTAACTTTTCTGAACAATTGTAAGATGGTAACACCGATATCTCACCACAACTGTGTTACGCATTTACAGAGCTCAGAACATTTTTTCAGAAACAAAATTAAAATCAGGTTATTAAAAGTAATGACATTTGGAATTAATTCTGTTCTTGAGCCATCTAGCTACACATTTTCAAGTCTTTTTTAAAGAGCCACAAAACAGATGTGTTCATTTTTAAATTAAAGAAAAAACAGATTCTTGGGAATTGAACACAAAACAACAAAACCCCAGTGCAGGGAGAGATGCAACATTTTGAGAGTTGATAAAGTTCTAATCTCCCCAACTAGGCAGACTGATGAAAAGCAAAGATTCTCTCCTTAGGAAACCTCCACTGCTTAGCTCTGTAGCCCTGATGTGGGAATTATCTACACCATAACCTCAAATGAAAACACTACTTGAACTTCACATAGGATGGTGTTTAGGGAGCAAGGAGATTGCTAACTGAGGTACAAGATCACATCATGAAGCTTATAGATATATATTTATTTTGCTTGTGGGTGAGAAGTCTGCTTAAGCAAGTCTATTTGTCTAATTGATCTGTAGGTACAAATTCACAACATTCTTCTTCCCGAGTCTGCTCGAGAAGATGGGTGACAAAAGACAAGTAGCACTTAATTTCTGCCACAGAGTGAAAGGGAGAAGCTGAAAGCTAGCTGGGCAACCTACAGTGCCTGTAATCCTTTGAAATCTCACAGCTACAGCAACCCACAGTAGTGTGGAAACCCCACAACAGAAAAAAACTGATGCTAAGCCTCAGGAGAATTCCCCACAGACAGACAGGCCCTGGCCTATCACACAGGATGTGCCAAGATCTGTCAGCAGCCAAGGAGACAAACTGAAGCTCTTAGGAGGAATGTCACCGACTCCAAACCAATGACAATGATGGAAAAGTTCCCAAACTGGGGCAGCCTTGGTACATTGCTCCTAAAGCCTCACACAGGAAGTCAACCTTTTACAGTGTCTTTCCTGGCTCTCCTCCAGGTTCCTCTTCTTCTGGCACTACTGCTCTTCTTCTGCCCCTTTATATCTCCCATCTAGAACTTGAACAAAGGAGGAAATAAAAACATTGGTATGGTAGGACAAAAGAATTGCTGGAGCTTCATTACAACAGAGATTTGGGGCAGTGGGTCAGGACTGAAAGGATTTCTGTTCCTTTTGCTCTTCTTTCATAATGGAAGTTTTGTACTTTTTTTAGTCAAAAGTTTAACCGGGGAACACAGCCAATGACAACACTGTGAAAGGTTTGTAAAACACAAAAATGTCACTAACACCGTTATATAGTCCAACAAAATACAGGCCATGACTACTTATTTACACTTTATACTTAGTTCATGAACACTTCTCTGGAGTTCACTCAGGAAATGGAGAAAAAAATCTTTTTTTTTTCTCCTCTGGAGTACATTTATAATATATGGTCAGAACTAATTAAGGAATGTTTGTTAAATAGAAAAATTTCAAAAATCCAGGTCCAATTATTTCTTGCTTCCTAATTCTGTTCCACTGAAGCCAATGCACACCTTCCTTTTGTAAATTAATCCAAAGCTTTAGTTCCTGGGGACAGAAACTTTAAATGTCCATTCAGGCCTAGGAGAGCACAGCCAATGTTATCTCCAGTCAAGCTCAGACTGGGTCACTGAACTGTATTACCCCATTTCCAACTGTCCTAACCCAAACTACTGTGGATCTGAATCCCTTTGGGAGCACCGCGCTCACTGTGAGACAAAGTCAAGCTTCTTTCAGTGAGATGGGTAACAAACATCACAAGACTCGTAACAATCACAAGACTCATAACAAACACAAGACTCAAAACAAGAAATTCCTTTTTAAAAGCACACTGAACTAATTTTTTGCTTTTCTGTTATTTTTTCCCCACAAGAAGAGCAAAGCTCATTGATGACTCCTTTCTGTTTTAGATGATTTGTTACACAAGCACCAGTGCCCATCCTGGTAAGTACATTGTCCAGGACATCCTGGCAAGAAAGAGAAAAACTGAAACAGCAAGCAGTTAAGGACAGATTTATTTAATCCTCTTTTACACACGTAAGTTTTAAAAATACATGCTTAATTGTCTTTACATTCCAAAACAGACTAATTTTAGAACTCTGAAACCCACTTTAACATACTGCCAAAGTCTGGCTCAGTGCATCTGAATTCGGGCATTCAAAAATTGAGGTAAATGAGTTTCAATAACCACTCCTGAACAACTTACCCAAATTCAATTAAAAGGCTTTAATAGACAATGTCAGAGGTGAGACAGACCTGTACCACCTCTAGCATCTGTACTATTCTCTTGCCCAGCTGACTTCCTGGAGATTGGTCCCAACTTAGTGCCCATAATGATAGACAACCAGTGCTCCAATAGCCACCAGGTGAAACTTGATTGAAAGTTTTCATTTGAAGCATGCACAATGTAATTTAGAAAATGAAGAACCTAAAGGAAACTCAACAGCAGCTGCAGGAAGGTAGAAAAATACACAGAACCTCCTTTTAGGAATTTGGTTTAATGTGTCGTCTGACAAATAACTTTAATTACATGGTTCTTAACAGTGCCAAATTTTCACATGGATTGGTATCATCAGAAGAAAGACCATTACCTACAGTAGCCACTGCTCCCATCTCTCAGAATACATGGATGTTCTCTGAGTTTTCCTTTCAGTTCAGCCACAAACAGCACTACCTGCTCGGTGAGAACCGACAGATTTCTACGAAGTTCCAAAAATGCTACTATTTAAACAAAAAGACAGGGATCCTTTGCTCATGACAATAACAAATAAACCAACACTTTTATAGCCTGTACAGGAACACCATGAATACATGACTGAGACAGAAATCTAACTTGTCACATTCCTCTGATGACCAGAATTCCTGAGTAGTTCTCAGTAGTTCCCCAGCCATGTCCTGTCTGCAATGATGTTGTTAGGGCTCATGGCCAAGAAGGGCACACAGCTGCAGGAGCTGCCTGTCCCACACCCACCCCCGCACCCTTCCTGCTGCCACACCAGCTCCTTCCAGCTTCAGGGACACTTCCCACAGAACCAAACCTTACTCCAGCTCCTCCTGTTCCAGTCATGTACTTACACAGCACTGCCACTGTAAAGGACCAGCTGCAGGAAAGGAAACACTGAAATCTAACCTGAATCTGCTGTGGTGCAGATATACACTGCTGAGAGCTATTAAACTGCCCAGGAGTATGAAAGAACATGCCTTTTGTTTCATTGCTTCCAAAATAATAATGGAAAATTATGCTCAGACCCTTTCCTTCCCTTGTCTGCCCCACTCCCCGGACCAGGAGTGAATTAAGACTGATTTATAACAACAGAACCTCTACGAAAGCCTAATTACAATTTTTTCATTCATAAATAACTGGTGTATCACTGTGGATCTTCCATTTTAAGTAAACTTCAATACTGGCAATTTCCATGATCCAAAAGGCTAACACACATCCAGTGTTGTTCCTTGGAATGGCCAAGCTGCCTTATGTAATTAAAACCCCTCAGTCCTCCCCCCTCCCACAAAAAACCTCAAAGTAAAGCTGCAAGTACTAAGAGCAAAGCCAACTGCCCTATTTAGGAAACCAGCAATTCAACAGGAGCTGCTGGTGATGTCATGTCATTTATCCATCCCCTGAGTCACCAGTTCCTGAGGAAGTGGCAACACCTACGGAATTACTGTATAAAAGTCAGACTTGGAAGCATGAAATGAGAATAAAGATACTTACAGACAAAGCAAAAACCTTAAGTAAAATCATACCTACGTTAGAGGCTTCCTTGCCACTAATTTAAGAGAAGTCTGTCACTAGAAATTCAGTTGGGTGTACACGGACAGCCCTCCCTCCCTTAGCAATGAGGACATGAGCACTGGGTGGGGGGGGGGGAATATATTCACAGGGACAGAACAAAGCAGAGGGAGGGGATACCAAAAACTGCCAAAAACCAGAGTCCAAATGTACCAGAGTAGCAGACATGGAAGATCCACAGCCCTAGCTGTCTTTCCCGGCCTACTGATATGATGAGGAAACAATTCCAGTGGCATTTTTCCATGCAGCTTTAGCCCAAACTGGTTTGTTTTAGAAAGTAAAACCATTCCAGCAATGAGATGCCAGCTTGCATTTCATATGCCCCTGATCCTGCAGCACTGCCTTGCCAGGCTGCATCAACTGTAGCTTCTGAAGAGATGAAGAGCATTAGAGGACCATTAAGACCATTAGACCAAAGGAGAAATAAAGGAAAAAACTACTGACCTCCTCTGTAAGAAGGAAACCAGAACAATGTCTCTATTATTTCCACATTGAATAATAGTATTTCATTAACAAATCAAACAATGAATCATTCTGCTGAGATCTTGCAAAAATCAAGTGCCTTGGTGCCAAAAAGAAAATTGGAATTACACACAAGCCTGGACTTTTGGATACTCAAAGGCAACCAAAGCAACAATTCACAGACAAAGAATGAAAGAACAGAAAGTAACTGGATGGGAAAGGAGAGAAGTTACAAGGACTAATGTTTAAAAAATTGTGCTTTTCATTTGCAGCAGTGCAGCCCTGTGCATATGCTTCTGTTAGCTTACCAAGATACTTTGTTAAGAAGTAATTTGAAATTTTTAGCATTTAAAATCAAATGCATGTATGCACGTGACCTTCAGCTCCAGAGACAAGGCCCATTTTATTTTATATCAATGCCCTGTATAAACATCCACTCAAAGAACAAGGAGAAACAGGCATTTAAACTGCTACAGGAGATGGAAAGACAGTGTGCGCTCTGTGCCAGACAGGAAACATAACACATTTTTTTAGAACTCCTGATTGCCCCTTTTATCCCTAAGCCCAAGGAAGTGCCTGCAAGGAGCTACAATGGCAAGAGAGCACTGGCCTGATTGAACAGAAAGAATCTGTGCTACTCCATTTGCAACGTGCTGTCAAATAACTGGTGGGTTCTGAAAATCTTTTCAGAGAATGTTCTAAATAATCCCACTGGATTTGAAAAAATGCTCTTGTTAAATCACAACAGGGAGATAGAATTAATACTCTTATTGAGGGTTGCGAGCATAACTCACTTATATATGGTTGGAGTAGTCATCTGCATCCTTATCCTGGGATGAAATCATCTGGACTGGGGAATTAGGTGAAAAAATTGCTGCCCTAAGACATAGAATACCTTAAGGTATTTAACATCATTGCTACTGAAGCTTATTGCTATTAGTTCTTTGGGGAGGAGCTTCAGGCCCTCTTCCCTGTGACAGCTTCTTTGGTCAGATTAAAATAATCCTCAAGTGAGTCACTCCAGAGACTTCGCTACAACCTGGACAAGATTGCTGGCTGGTGGAAGAATGCGGATTTCTGAATGTCAGCTACTGACTGTACTGAGGATAAAGGAGCACAAGCCACAGACCACATGGAATTATCATGACATGACTTCAATACTGCAAAAAAATCCCAGGTTGGAGCAACAGTTTGACCCAGGATAACTGAGAATAAAACCCACAGATACTGTCAGTGGTAGTGGGCAAAAGGATATCAATAAAAGTAAAATGAGGAAAAAAACCCTCAATGTCAAATTATTACAGTTTTTGATTCCACACCTGTCAAGTGCTGCACAGATAAGGAAATGAAATTTTCAGAAATCATCACACTGGAAAGCTAAAGTGGAAATAAGAGAGGGTAAGTTTAGATTAATTGTAAACATAAAGTATTATCTGTGTTGTGCCACAGTAACTCTACACACTGTTATGGTCTGGCAAAGCTCCAGGCAGCTGCAAGGGAAGGAGAGCTGGAACTGAAATGGGACAGATAGACAGGTTTTTCATAGGTTAGGAATTTACACACTCCCAGACTGGGACAGTCCAAAGTCCTTCTAGTGTAGTTTTTCTGTCTTTGAAAACAATTAATCCATGTGCTCTGAGAGAGAAAAGGTGCTCAACACCCTCTTGAAGGAAAGCTTCATTTTGGCAGGATACACACAAGCACATCATCTGCACTGAAAATTAATTTTAAAAAAAAAAGAATCAATGAAGCCATATCAAAAGATTCAGAAGAAAAATAGCAACAGGCTCATCTTCCAGACTGTTTCTCAGGAAGTCAGCTAAAGTTTACCATGTTGCATAAGGAACTATATAAAATAACCTCATGGCTTCTCCAAGACTCTGTAAGAAACAGGCAGAGTTGTTGATTACCATTAGAAAAGTTGGTATCAACAACTTAGTGACTTCACACATTATCGGCCTTAATGAGAATCCTGCATGGCAAAGTCACATCTTAGAAGTCTACTGGCTTTATGATATGGCTTGAAAAAGAGGATGAAAACAGGGAGTTGGGAGCTGGGTGAACTCTTGATGGTCCAACACGATCTCAGAGCACTGCAGTGATGAAGTACAGTAGTGGGCTTGGCAGCGTTTAGGCAACTTTTGAATTTGATGATCTTATGAGTCTTTTCCAACCAAATGATTCTATGATTCCATCAGCAATTCCAATCTCACTAGTTAACATACATGCAGAAAGAATTTGCTCAGTAAGAGGGAGAAACAAGTGCCATGATTCTACAGTGCAAATTGAAAAGTTTAGAAAACCTATTTCAGTAAAAGTTTTCTAAGAGAGCACAAGTGGAAAAGTAAAGTGCTTATATATGGAAGAATTACTAAATTCTGCTAATACTTCTGGTGCATATATTTAAGGTGAACAGCCAAATTTTATCCAAAGAACCAGAATTAGGATCATAGAATGTTAAGGGGTTGGAACAGATCTTAAAGATCATCTAGCCGCAACCCCCCCCTGCCATAGGCTGGGACATACAGGCAGTGGGATAAGAATATCAAAGATAAGAATATAAAAACATCTAGTGACATGACATTTAGTTTATGTCACCAGACCTCTCTGAAGACACAATACCAAAGCTGTACAGAATACAGGAAAGGGAAAAGCATTTTTTTAAGCTCAAGTTCATTGATTTGAAGGCCTGGGGCAGTCACAACATTTTCCTTTGATGTGTCAAAATAACTATTGTGCTGTTGGCTTCTAGTGAAGCAGGCGCCCTGTTCAGCTCTTGGGAATCATCAGCTTCCTAGGAATAGAACTCCTACGGTCCCACTCCCTAGTGACTTTCTTGATTGACCTGTCTGGGCTATCATGTATCTTTTTTCATGGATCCAAGTGCAATTTTCAAATTTGTGCCTTTTCTGCCTTACAGAGCCCCCAGTGTTGAAGATTTAAGACTAAAACTACCCACCCTACATGAACAGATTCTTTGTGGGCTGAACCAGGTACTGGCCATGATTCTGTTGGTTCTAACAGTGTAGGACAATTTACACATGGACTGTCCTAGTTACAGGGGCCAGGACCAGTTTTTCACTGTGTGGGTATAACCAAAACTGAGTATTCTACACCTTTTGTGTAATTTCTGAGGGACTGTCAATAATGGATCATTTACAGCAGCTGCACAGGGCACATCTGATTTCTCAGGCTACACACTGGGTGTTAAAGAACCCTGTGAGACACAGAAATGTTTCTGTCTTCACACCAAGGACTCAGTCATGCTAACTCCCCTCAGGGAGGCATCAGCACCTTCACGCCTACCTGAGGGGTGAGCCATTAGGGATTGGCCCAAGAGGCAGCTGCAACAACCCAGATCATCAAAGATTCCAAAAATAACCCATGACTCACCAAGTTACATCACCCACTGTGAAACTCCCCACCCTGGGGAAGGTACTGGGCAGTCCCACCTGAACCTGAGCATATATAACCTTTGAGTTTTGAGACTCCTGGCACCACTCATTGGATCCAGAGGAGCACCAGAACCTCAACAGGACAGCAACTGCCACTCTTGACCAGACTGTGACCATCATCCTCACCAACAGGTTTCCTTTCCTTTTACTTTGTGCTGGGGGGGACCACATGGCACTCAGCATAGGGGCCAATGAACACTATCCTATTTGTGCTCAAGGGTGGTGGTTTATCCATCTGTTGTGTAGGTTAGAACCAGTTTTCTCTGTATAATTGCAATCTTGTCATATATTGTAATCTTTTTAGAAAATTTGACTTGTAATCTCTTTTGATCTGGGTTCATTTCTCCCACCAGTTTACCTTTAAACCAGCAGAGTGAAATAAAGGGCAAAGCCCTAAGGGAAACTTATTCCCGATTGATAGATTATGACAGAGCAGACTGAAAGCAAAGATGAGAGCAAGTGAGGGCTTTAAGGGAGAAAATTCTCATACAGAATCTCGTGTTTCTCACTTTGATAAATGTGGTACATTCATGTAACAAATTCGAAACTTCAGCCAGTAAATATGTTGAAGGAGTGACACTGAAGAAAAATTTGAGTCAGCAGAAGTGTGAAATCAAAAAGAGGGTATAATTCCATGAATTTCTTTAACACTAAAGTACAAAAGCTGCGTCAACAGCTTTCCACTGCAATTTGTGCTCTTCTCGTAACAGTATGAAATGGTCCCAGACAAGGCACGCAGGTGTCACAGTTCCCCCCCCGCAGTGCCCTACAGTGAATGCATTTCTGTGAGATAGTTTGAGAAGATGAGTAGGTTCCTCTGAAGCTGCTCATTCCCTCTTCCCAGGAGATTTGCTTTACACCTGAAAAGCCACAGTAGCTGTTGGGTTCTGCAGTGAAAATATGAGCTTGGGTTCCTCACTGATGTCACGGCAGCACAAATAACATTAAAATCCTATCTTCTTTATCAAGAAAGGGAAAGTTTAGCTTCTTCCATTAGACAGCAATAACTGGAGCTGAGGACCATGCTGAAATCCTGCCATTAAGGACATACAAGCCAGCAAATAAAAGTGTTTATCTGCTAATAGTATACGAATGTGCATTCATTAATTTCAATGGATTCTCACTATTTCTCACTCAGTAAATGCCTAGAAATTGAGTAAAAGCAAAGTAAGAGCAATTCTGGTCCACAAGGAGAAAGAAAATAGCGTTAGACAACGGAAGTTATTCCAAGTCAAATTGAAGTGTTTTTGAACATCAGAGACATCTGGGGAGCATATGCACAGGAAACAGCTCAGCCTGGGAGAGCTATATGTTACTGAAATTACAGAGGAAAGGAAACATTACATTAACCCTGAGTTTTGAACCTTCTTGCCTTGTGTTCTTCTGCACTTAAACAGATACTTCCAATGCAAAGCTACAAAGTAACTTTAACAGAATAAGCAGAGCTTCAGATATTTAAAATAATTATTAATGTTTATCAGAGTCAGCTTTCAAGTTTTAGATAACTAAATTCTTCAAAGACATTCACACTCCAAGGTCAGCAACTCCAAAACATTGTTCTCTTTAAACTACTCTGGTAGCAGTCCATGGCTCCAGCTGGACAATGGCATGGATAATAACATAGAAGTCATTTGATCTCCAACTAATCATGTAATTTAACAGACTACTTTAAAAATGTACATGGAATGTTATCAGTCTTAGTGTTCGGTGCCTGACCACCAAAAGATGAGTTTGCTATCATTACCAGACTTTCAAAAATACATTGCATTCATATCTATTTTCATATTACAATTAAGTTAATTAAACTAGACATCCCCCTACATAAAAAATAATGTAAATATAAGAATATGACAGTTAAATACAAATAATGGTTAATTTAGACACTTGGTGCAAACCCCAGAATGTTTCAATAAATTGTCTTTTATGGTCACAATATGGGAGTTGCAGATATCCTCAACTTGAATGAACTTCTGATGTGCCACAGAGAGAAGCTGTGAAATTCTCTACAAAAAGTATTCAGAGATTATGATAAGGAAATAAAATAATTGGATTGATCAACTGATTTTCATAATATATACGGGAAATAGAGACTGCTTGAGAGATAAAGTGATTTTCATTTTTTCTTAGTGAGTTGGGCCATAAACCCACAATATAAAGTTATAAAAGGAATTTCAAATATCCCTCCAAAACCTATTCCAAGTTAAAAGCAATAAATTCACTTTCAATTTTTTAGCAGTGTACTTTGACATTTTAAAAGTCCTTTTCCTCAAGTTATCTTTTAAACTTGAGGATTCTCAAACTACTGTTTTTGCTCATCCATAATCTCTGATGCTGTAAAAATTGAAAGACTTAAGTAAATCAACAACAAAAAAACCCCAAAACCGACCAAAAAAAAAAAAATTCAGACTTGCTTCTTTTTAACACCTGTAAAGTACTGCAGGACCACATCTAAGAACAGTCAGAGAACCAATTTCTTATTTCAGTTAAGTATTTTTCTAGAAAATTTTGACTGAATCAGTGATCCACCCCCTAAAGCAACTTTTTTAAATTCTCTGAACTGCAGGGGAGCTTAATCACGATACAAATGTATTTTGGTCTTTTCTATGCAAAGTAAGTCAAGCCTCATTGTTTCCATAGCATGAAACAATGAGCTCTTTAGAGAGAATAACATCTGCATTAACACATCAAGAACAACCATACTATAAATACGCACTTGGAGACAGAAGCAATGTGGTGGAAGCAGAATGTGTGCATTCTTACCCACTTCTGCTCTCCTCTAAAGATGAAGTTTAATTCCCAGTAGCAGAACATGTTCAATCTTAACAACAGATTCCAACTAAAGGGGTACAAATCTGGGAAAGACGAAAAAAGACATGCTGCTTGGACATGTCCATTGACAAGCAAAAGAAAACTCAGGACAAATAAGCCACCAAAGTTTATGCAAGCAGTGTATTTTACATGTAAGCCATATTTAGAAACTAAAAAGAAAAAAAAATAAGACCAAGTTTAAAGATAACCACACTGCTTTAGTTATTTACATAATAAAAATGAAAACATGGAGAGTTCTGTCCATAACAGACTGTCTTTAAGGTGAAGTTATTCACGTCAGAATTTGTATATTTTATATATTGTATTTGTTTGTGCAGCAGTCAGGATGGGTCAGCAATCATTAACTTGTCAGGTAACAGATAAAAGGCAGGGCTGCACTCCAGGTCATCCTCCTCTTCAACCTGTTGATTTCAGATTGTTTCATCATCACTCATGTCCCAGATCTGCAACAAAAAAGAAGTGTAATTTTAGTTAGTGGACTTGAAATATGCTTTTTATATACCTTTATAAATTCATATTACTATTTGAAATGAAGAATAAATAGTATTTTATGAACTGTTGACTAGCACCAGTGAAGCTTTCCATAAAATTCAGTGTTCTCTTCGGTTAACAACTTACACACCATTAATTATTTGTCATCTTGGGGATATTTTTTAACATATACTTTTCAGCATTTGTCACTTTGGCTGTTTGCTATTTAGAATCATTTACAGTAAGATTTAGACCAAAACCCAGACATTTTGTTTCGGTTTGCTGACTCACTGGCACATACTTAATATGAGTAACAACTTAAAATAATCAGCATAACTTACTAAGCACTGCAGAAAAATTTCAAGACGTTCATGAAGAACTAATTGTTCTCCTATAGTTCACTTTACACTCAAATATTAGATCCCATAAATAGCAGCCTAAAGACAAGAAGTTATATGGAAACTTTTCTATTGTTTAAAAAATTTAAAAACTACAGACTTTTTTCTGCAGTACAGTAATACTGTACTTTTACTTTCTGGATTGCCCTTGTTCAGTAAGAGGTTATAGATAGGGGAAAGAAACGAGTATTTTCAAAGAACATCACAGAATCTGGTATCCTTGTGAACACACTAAGGTAAGTGTTGGAAATTCAGTGCAGTTCCCAGGGAGCAGACTTGTAAGCAGAACTGTTTTGGGGGAAGTACATATTCTGAATATATCCCACAGGCTTCTTCTTCCAGAGAAACAGCGGGGCACTTAAGATACTTTTTATTATTTTTCAGATGTTTAGCTCATGGCAAATATACTCCTTCCACAGGGTAGGGCTTAGGCTCAGGACTATCATGAGTACTCAGCTTTGAGTTGGATTTAATAATACCACAATACCAAGTTTATGATATATAAAACTTCACTTTTGACTTGGGGCATTTCAAATGTGCCCAAATTATCTGCAACACTGCTGGAGTACCATGACGAGTCTTTCTGAGTACAAAGAACGCAGTCTCTAGAGCACAGACCTTTCAGGAGAGGACAAAAGCAGTGGCAGCCCTGTGTCCCTGGGGGAAATGAAATTCAGTTAATTTGTTCCAAACCTGAACCTATGTGTTGGTATAAAATCTCCAGCTGAGTTAACCTCTCATTTTACATCCTGACCACTAGAATATATAATAAAAGCCCCACACACCAGAACGTGAGCAGTTATTTAGTCCGCAAATTCTTCAGGGCACAAAGCAATATTTTACATGTATACAGTGCCTGGAACAATGGGGCCCTGTTCTTATTGCACTGAGTAGACAAATAAAAAATAGGGTAGACAAATAAAAAATAGAAATAACCCCATTTCTAGACAGACAACAATGCCTACTGACCTACAGCTGTAAGGAATTCTTTAAGAAAAAAATGCAGTATTTCTGGAATTTGAAAACATTCTGAAAAAAGCTCTTCAAATCCAATCTCAGCAGACATAAAATAAAACATTTCTCTATTTTGCTGCAAGCTGTGTAAAATGAAAACTCTGAATGGAAAGATTTTCTCAATTCCTAGAAGCATCGCAAAATGATGTTGTAAATCCTTATGGAAAATACCGAGGGAACAGTTTGTTTACAAAAGGGAAAAAAAGAGTTTTCATCCTGTCCTAGATGAGCAGCTTGGAGCATGCCAAGGCAAACACAAATGTCCAGCTCACCAGTCAGGGTCAAGGACTTGGAAAATAAATAAAAAACCCAAAATCTTTACATAGAGTTTATGATACGATTTAAGCCAGAGAAAAGCAGAAATCCCAAGTTCAGACAGATAGTCCCTCTTTGACTGGACCACTCCAATCTCCTGAAAACAAAGCCCATAGACCACAACCCTGACAAACACACCTCTGGCACAGCAGCACAATGAATACTTTAAAAAATACACTATGAGGTGATTCAAAGACAAAGTGAAAGGAGCCAACTGACGGCCCCAAAAAAAGTCTCCTTTATCTCCACAAGAGATCCATAGGGAGCGTATCCAGCTCCTCCACTCCGAGCTGTCCCATCATCACCCTAATCTGAACAGTGTGGATGAGCAGGAGAGCATACTCCCTGTTTGGTTATTTATTTTGTACAGAGAAAGACTGATAAGGTGCCAGCTACATAAGTAATTTTGTGATAGGCAAACACTTCCATCCAGGAACTGGCTGCTCCATGACTGCTGCAAAACCTGGAGAGCTGTTTTGCTCTCCACACCTCCTGTGGAGTGCTGTGCTGCTCTGTCGCCCTGTACATCCCAGACAGCAGCTCCAGTAGCACTGCCACGACTTTTTTGGGAGCTAAAGGGCAGAAAATGCTTCCCTGAGTTTGGCCTTGCTGGTTGGTTTAGGACAGGCAACCCCTGGAGAGCCCGAGGAATCCGACAGCCCAAGCCCATCCAGAGCCTATGAGGAATATAAGCTTGCTAGAAAAAGTTAAAAGAATGACAATCAAATTCTCTCCTATCAAGCACAGCTCTTTTCTGGGAGGCTTTCAACAAAAAAAATATTTGCAAAAAGACTGCAACTGAGGTTCACAGGTACTTAACCACTACTCAAATATCCTGTATTGAGAAGGATTTTTTTTAATGTTTGAAAAGTATGTTATTTCACCTCCAGGAGAACATACAGTTTTATGAGACAGTTTACACTTCATCCAACTATCAGAGCAGGCAGAGCCATCAAACATAGAATGGTTTGGGTTGGAAGGGATCTTAAAGGTCATCTTATCTCACCCCCTGTTATGGGCAGGGAGACCTTCCACCATCCCAGGTTTTTCCAAGTCCCATCCAACCTGGCCTTGGACACTTTCAGGATTGGGGCACAGCATGGTGTGTCAAATCTTACGAAGGTTCATAAAGAACAAGTAGAAGTACCTTAATAAATGACATGCAAAGGGAAGAGGTAAACATGAAACAATAGTGAAAAATTCAATACAGAAGTTAACCAATTGCAAATTAACGACAAGAAGCTACACGGTATTGTGCAAAGGAAGTTGCGTGAGATGTCAATACCACCAGCTAAATTATCACAGGCTCTTAACTAAAAGTAAATACATGTTTTCATCAAAAGACATTTAAATTCTAATAGACTATGATTGTGTAAACTTTGGATATTACTTCAAAAGAGTAAACCTTTTAAGAGGGGAAATCATGAAATACAGGAAGTCACAGAAGCTAATGCCCAAAATGACTGTCATGACAAGAATCTGATATTCAAACAAAGCTGTTAATTTGGATTTTGGTCTCACTTCTTCTCTGTCCCGATCACACCTGGTTGAGTCAAACCCAAATGCAGCTACACCCAACAATAGGAGAAGCCATAAAATGAGAAGATAATAAAGCAGCTGTCAACCCCACTCCAGCCTGCCCAAATCTGGGCAGGTTATCTGAATGCCTCTGTTTCTTCAAATACATTCTTTTATATACAAACTTCTTTGTAGAACTTCTTATTTCACATGCAAATTATGCCTATTCAGGATAAGAGCAGAATTCCCACACTTGTTTTCTTGAAATTACAAGCATTATTTTCATAAGTAATAGCAAAAGTAGGGGGAGGGGGAAAGCCCTGTATATTAACTGTTCACAAGTTAATGCTGACTGATTTTATACAGTTCCAGATTGCAAGTTCAATAAACCCCACTGAAGACAAAGTTTTGCATTTCATCCATACAACATCAACACCCGGTAGCTGCAATTGAACTTCCATAATGATGGTTCCAAAACTGGTGTTCACCTACCGAGGTAGGTAGTGGCTTTCCATCTTAGAATTAACATATGTGATTCAAACAGATAACAACTGTTGATCTTATAAACAAACTTGCAAGAGATATAAATGCACCTTTAGGGGATTCTTAAAAGTTTCTGGCCTCCAAACTGTTGTTGTTGTTGTTGGCTGGACTTCGCGAACGAAGATCTTGGGATAAGCTGCGCAATGGATGTTTTAGGTGAGGCACAGTGTGCACGGAACTGGCCCCACCCCCTTTACTCCTGAGGCTCATCTTGCCACGGCCGAGCAGCTCGGACGGCGACAGCGAGTTCCTCCAGGATTCAAACCGGCGTCCTCAGAGGAGGAGCCGGCTCCACAGGCGGGGGCCTACGGCACTCGGCCAACGCCCGCGGCCTCCTCCAAACTGACAAACCGACCAATCCCCACACATACTCTTCTACACACAACTGAGATGAATTTACATATACATGTACCAAAACACTCTGCTTAGCAGAACCTGGAATAGTTTTGTTATGCAAACCACAGTGTTTACTATTCTATAAATGCCTCAGATATGGTGAGGAGTAAAGACTAAAATTCAATGGGCAGAGACAAAGGCTGAAAGTTAAATGTCACATCAATCAAACAGCACAACTGGGTATCACGTGAGAACACACAGCTTCCCAGGTCAATTAAGGCTTATCAAATCTTAGTCCATGATATTCAGAAATAAACATTTAGGAAATTTAATGAAAAAAAAATATATTCAAGTATCTGTTTAAATTGAGAGCAACCAAATTATTTTACAACTATAAAATGTAAGCTTTCTGATAGACATGAGGTTAAACATGTTCTTGTTCCATGCTGTACCACAAAGACAATACATCAGAATTTTGGGCAGCCCACACTACTTTACAACTTCTGTATGTGTGGCGAAATGTACTTGTAATAGAAATGGACTACATCAGGCTGCATGAACACACCTCGTGTGACCTGTTCCATGTTCTTCTTGGTCCACTGGCTGCATCTTTCAGAAATGGCAAAAAAATGAAAATGCACCTTGAAATTCATCAAATACCTGCAAGTTCTAACCTGCAACTTTTCCTGACTTTATGGCATAGACCGAGGGGAATAATTATGAAGTTCAGCACCCTCCTTTCATCTTGGATACCTGCTGCACAGTAAGCACTACTCTTTATCTTGCTGAAACCAAAAACATTTCAAGCACTTTGCATATTCAACAATTCCTTCCCATTCCCCTTTCCCACAGGAAAAAAAAGCCATAAATGAACAACCAACATGAAGAGTCCTCAGCACCAATTGGAGCATTTTCCTTTACTCAGAATTTAGACATGGCTGCATGTCAGAGCCTGCCCAGTGCACTCCATGGTCAATATATCCTCTTTGCTGTCTAGAAATCAAGAGAATGCCCTTAAACAAGGATCTGCCTGTGCTCCCAGTGCTAGACCTTATCCTACAACAGTAGGATATGTTTTTTTCAGAACCGGCTTCTAACTTTAGATAATTAAACAACAGCTAGAGTCAGCTTGGCTGTAATCTGAATTAACTATCAGACTCTTCTTATTTCAGTTGGCAAGCAAATTACAAGCTTAAACACACACAAAGAAACTAAACTTTTTAAAAATAATTAAAGCCAGGGATTAGAAGAATTGCATTTCTTTCCTCAAGCTGCTTTATTTAAATAGCAGTTAGAGAAAAAAGTAGATAATTTCTCCAGATCCCTGTACACAATGGCACTATCCTAGCTAGCTGACCTAGCTAACAAATTTCTGGCAAACCTAGTACCTCCATAACTTCTGTGTTTCTGTCACTGCCCTCAAAGACTTTCCTATCTGAATGGTTTACTGTCTTGCAACTCCATCAACTTTGGGTTTTTTTTCAATGCCAATGCCCCTGACTGACATCTGTTTTCCCCTTAAGAGTAATTCCAAAATTCTGTACTTCCAGCCTGTAACCACAGCTTATCAAGGTGATGGGGCATTCTCATTTTGATCTGAACCATGGACGTTTAAGAATCCTGATATCACCTTCCAGCACATTTCCTTGCTTTCTTGCTTCCTCTGATGTTCTCCATTCTATCAATGCCTTGAAGTTTATTTTCTGTGCCTTTGCTCTTCCTTCATTTTTGTATCATTTTGATCCAGCACCAGTTTTCCAGGGGCCTGGGACAGAGTGATCAAGTCTTTCTCTGAAAATATCCTTTTCCAAGATGGGCTTTGCATGACCTATTTAAATTTGAGAAACAGTAGGTCAAAAGGCAGATGTAGGAAGCTCCTGAGGACGAGTTTAGCTCACACACACCCAGAACCAGACCTTTGCCTAAATATCTTATAGAACTGACACCTGAAGGTATCAAATACTCTGAAAACTATTTTTAAGAACAAAACAGAAAAAGGCAAAAAAATAGTACAGAAAGTAACTGTTTATAAAAAAACTTGTAGCTAGAAAGTCTTTTTCAAATATGTTCCAATCAGATACACAAATAATAGTACTAGATAGTAATTAGTCCCTTCTGATTTTATTGCAGCTTTCCTAGATATTTATCAGAATAGTATATGAAAACATTCAGAAAAAGAATTTGCTTGAACATGACTTAGAATTCAATAAAAGAAACAAATAAAAAAATGCACAATATTTTTCTGGTATAAGAATGGCTCAGACACATTTCATTCCATTGTTCGTGTTTTATGAGGAAAAAAGAAAAAAAGCACAGAAGCAGCCAATACAAAACCAATTTCTCTCATCTAAAAGTGCTTTAGAGCTGAAAATGTCATTTTTAAGGGCAGAGTCCTTGAGTTGCTGGAATGACCATACTTAAGAGGATAGTTTCTACTATTCAATCTTTTCTTCAGGCTCTTAAAAACTGAAAACAAACAAATGTGAAAACAAATAAACAGTCCCCCCACAAGCATGTTTGATGATTGCCATTATTTGTGTAAGATTTTAAATTTAATTTTGCTACCACCAAAAGGCAACTATCCAAAAAGAACGTGTGTTTGAAGGAAGACACAATTAATGTAAATACTGCCATAGTAATTAGATCTGATATAAATCCTTTGATTGAAATTAAAATTAACCATTGTAGTATATAAATGTATACATCCAAATTATTCTACCATCTTACTCCTTTAATGTGCCCAGGTTTTACATTAAAAATACAACTGTGTGTAAGTCTATTTTCATCGCATTTACAAGCACTGCAAAAAAACTACAATATACACGCAAAAGTACCTTTGCTTTCAAGGGCTGCACACCCTTGTAGAGGAAATCTGGACTGTAAACATAAATGGACCTTTCACAACAATTAACATTATTTATACACCTCAGTCTATACCATTCCAGTTGCACAGACTTCACTTGTCTGCTGTAAATCAACAGCTTGCCATGTGATGCAGAACTGCTGTCTAAGGCATGTAAATGAGCTTTAAGGTAACACACAATCAAACAGTTGATAGTTACTGATTAAAATTGAGCAGCAGTTAAACTACATGAATTTTCATGTAGTTAATTGAATTAACTACAATTTAATTGCATAAATAAACAGTTCAGAAAGGATAAAGGGATTATAAAACACGGTACTTAAGGTACACTCAGTGTTCTAACATGGGATAACAGAATCACTGCTGAGTTACAAAGGCATGGTTTTATTCACCTAAAACCCAGATAAACCTTATATTCAAAAGCATCTCCAATTGTAACCAGCTGGCTGGCCAGACAGGAGACACACTGCCGGAGTGTGCCCTGACAGTCTGTGTGAATATCAATCATCCCACCACTCTTCATGGAGACTGATTTCAGGTGGGAGAATGAACTAAGATCAATATTTGCAGATCGTATCGCAAAAGGAGACTGCCAGATGTTGAGAAGACCCTTCAGAACTGGAAAAATCTCCCTCTTCTTTTCAAAAAATCCCCAAATCCTCTAAGGGAAAAAGTGGTCCACAGAAATCCTTGAAGCTCTACTGACTGGGTAAAGAGCACAGACCACTTTCAGAGCAATAAAAAGTATTACAGGAAGGTTCCCTAATTGAGATACGAGTCATGTTTTAATTCTACACCTAAGGGATGTTCTTGTTTGATCAACCACACTCCATCTTTACGAAGTGTAGCTGGCGAAGACAAGCAAGATATGCATTATTCCAGTAATAGGGATCCTTTCCAGCTCAGTTCCCATTATCAGAAAATAACATTTGGCAGAAAAAACTAACACATTCCTCACATGCAGTTATGTCATCTTACATGTGTATTTTGTACATATCTTTAGTATAAACACTCTCTCATGCACTGTCTGTAACACATATATAACAGAAAACTTGAAAAGTAATCAAAATAATAATTCATTAAAGTTCTGCTTTATCCAGTGACCTCACTAATCTCATCATTGCTTCCATGGAGATACTTGCAGTGTATACACAACATTCCTATCTTGTGGAGGAGGCACCAAGAAGTTATAGAAAACTTTCTCCTCTTATGCAGAAAGAATGCTTTTCATGTAATAGAAGAATAATTTCTGAAGATACAAGTCAAAACTAAATGAAAAAGGAACATGATTTCCACTATTAAATGCACTAAAGATAATGCCGTATCAGATTTATTTCATGTTATATAGTTCCAAAACTTAGGGAAGATAAATACTTTATATAGTATTATATATTTTATAAAGTATTTTAGAAATTGCTTATTAAAATAATTTTGTATTTAAATCTTACATGACAGTTTCTCCATTATTATTATTATTATTATAATACTACCTGTCACTTTTCCCATTATGTTTACCAAATAGGATCAAAAAAAGTATTATCCAGAAAATTGCAAGAGTTGGTATAAAAGCAGATGTAGGAAAAATTTAGTTATTAAAGGTAATGCAATGATGTTCTAGAAATACAACAGGCAGATCAGGTTTATAGTTTAATTTTGTTTCAAACTGCCATAAAGGTGCATCAGTAGTAAAAGACCCCTACATTTGCTATGCCCATATATTAACACTCTTCTAAATAACAGATGCAGCCTCAGCTTCATGCAAAAACCTATGTAGTGACCCAGGAAACAGTTCTAAAATTCTATGTCTAACCCAGATTCAGCTGAAAACTTGTCTGTCAGATCTACTTCTGTAAAACTTCCATTAATACAGAAACAACTGGACAAACAAGAATTGTGATGATACCGTGCAGACATTTTGGGTCTTGCATGACTCTGGATTCTGTAAGCCTTTTCAAAATTGCTTTGGATTTTTGACCACAGAATTTCAAAGTCTGTTGGACTAGCATCTGGTCTGAAAATAGTTGTGCCCTAACTATGAAATCTCCTTATGTAATTCCCTCATTTTCCCTTCCTTTATCTGTCCTGCTGGACCTGCTATAACAAAGTGGAAGTCTACTCGCTCTGCTGTTGGGTTTTCATTCCCAGTAAAAAAAGCAACGTTTTAACAACTTCCTTATGCTGGTTGAACCTTTCTGTGCCTGATGGCACAAAGCTGTCAGAAGGTGGTATGACCACCAATCAGACAGTCTGAGTGCAGCAAATTCTTCACCAATTCCAAATTAAATCCACTCTGTTGCACTTCATAATTTGTAACCCAGTGCTTTGAAAAAGAGAAATACACACAGCCCCCTGCAATCCAGTCTGTGTTGTACAAATAAATCCTGTTATTTTGAGTCCATTCAGTCTAGTTAGGCTTAGCAAAGCCCTGCTCCAGCACTTCCATGGTGTGACAGGAGCACAAGGCACACCACAGGGCTCTGCAATGCTGGGGACATGGTAGATGTGCTACTGGGAAGGGTTCCCTTTGCTTACAAGACAAACAGCTTGTTTGGGCTCAGAATCCTCTTTCCCCCCCATATGGGACTACTTTGATCTTTTTGCCTATTATATGATTGCAATTACACTGAGTTTATGGGATTGACGGGACTGCAGAAAGAACATATTAATCCAACTGCGAGCACCAGAGGGAGGAGCTACTTTTAAAAACTTGATTGCAGGCAGCCAATATAGTTGGTATGTTTTCAAAATGAGAACACAAACTAAGGCTGTTAAATGAATTTTCCATATAATTCACCTTAAAACAAGCAACAGAGCTCCTGCACTATGAAAATACACTTCTTTGTGGCACTAAATTTAAGTGCTACTACTTCAGCACAGAATTTACATAAGAGCTCTTATGTAACTCTGATATTTCTCTTCTAATGCGATAAACAAATGAATCACTATTCTATCAGTGGAGTTCTTTGTCCTCATAACTGTTTAAAAAACCTGTGTTTTAATTAAGACTTAAGATTTTGATTTCTTATACATTAGAGACAGATGTTTTTCCTCATTTTAATTTTTTATTATGGATAATTAATTCTAATGAGTTAAATCTGTGGATTTAATCCACAGTTAAGGCTGTGGATGAAGAGACTAGAAAAATAACAACATTTGAGAAAAAGTCACAAAAATTAGGCTTAATTTTTCCATAGCTTCGTAATAGGGAAATGTTAGCTCAGAGCCACTCATTTTCCCTTTGAAATCTTTCCCATCTGCAGTTACAGACCTCATGTCCTTCTGGCATTAAGCAAAATTTCTATTGTTCACTCATGTCTTTTAGCAGCTACTGTTGGGCTTTCCACCACACTGACCTATCCACAGGAGATCAATTCTCAACCAGAATTGTACGACAAGTTGATAACTTAATTCTTCGATATTCCTGAAAGGTAAATTAATCACATTCAGAAATCAAAGAAACCAGAGATGGGCTGTTGTTGAAGTAGAATTTTTTAGTACAGCTTCCAACTACCAAAGAGAGGGATTCATTTGTGGGCGAAGAGGGGAATTGAAACACGATACTGAAAGCAGGAACCATTTTCTTTTCTGCCCCTCTGCACAACATTTAATATAGTGATCCATGGTCTAGTTTATTGTAAAGATTAAGCAAAGTTTTCTTTCATCTTCGAAGTCATGAGCAGTTTCTTTCATTGGTAAGACTATGCAGTCAACAAAATCTGACATAGGCAACCTTAATAAACTATTCCTGATAATGCAGGTAATTCCAGATTCAGTTATAATGCAAAGAATAAGCTTGTGAAGTATTCTGTTTTTTAAAAATTAGTACTCTACCAGTGCACTCTTTAGATAAGTCAAATTTTGGGGAAACAGGAAGACTCTTCCTAGTCACATACACTTCATCTAAATGAACAATTCTCCTTTAAAAAGCAATGCATTCTTTCTCTAAAACAAAACATCATCCAACAAAACTCTTCAGTTACTGTATCTAATGGCAAAGGACAGAATTACCTTTATGAAGATGGATTTTCAAAATTTGTTTGGTTGAACTTTGATTTAAACTAGCTTTTACCATTGAAAAGGAAGGTTTACTAAGAAATTCACAGCTTAAACAGTCTATAATGCTCACTGTGCTAGATACATCAGTAACTTCTAGTAAAATGTTTCATCCCTCTGTTCCAGCAAATGATCAAGTAAAGAATCATAGAATGGTCTGAACTGGAAGGGGCCTTGCAGATTATCTCATTCCAACCCTCCTGCCAGCAGAGTAGCATGTACAGAAAAACGAAAACAACAGAAATACTCTCTGGAAGTTAGGAAACACTGTCTGGTGACAGTAGTCTGGCACTGGGACAAGCCACCCAGGCTGAGCCCAGCACGGAGAAGGACACTGGATGTGATGCCCATGAGCTCCCTTCCAGTCCCCATGTTCTAGGATTTTTACTATATTGAATAACAGGTAGCTAAGTGTTATAAATTAAGTTGTATCAACATTTTTACATTACTCAGCTTACTTAGTTATATATGAAAATTAAATCCTCTAATGGGTTTAGCAACCTAACTGAATGTTATTTATTTTAAAGGCTCCTGGTGACAGACGGGAGATTGCTGTGGGAGGCATGGGATGGCATTTCTTTTTCATGTGCTGCTCAGTTGGTGAAGCTCCATTTACAGTAGAAAAACCTAGGCAGCAAAGTTTTAACCAAATACTGTCTAATTATTTTAATACAGAACAAATAATCTATACTTACTACAAACCCATGTTTTATAATTATTATTTTGAAAGTCATGGAACTGTTTTCTAATGTAAAAGGTTTCTGAAGGACTAAATGATCAGCTGTCCTAGCCTGACATACTCATTTCTCACTAATCTGATTCCTAAATGCTATTACTCTGAGTGACCTTGGTGAGGTAAGGAAGTAGCTAATGGAAACTCCTGTATTCCTTTGTCTTTGTACTAGTACAGCTCAATTAAAATTTCAATAGCAAAAGAAGTCCTACAACATTAAACAGCAATATGGAGGGGCCAAAAACTCCATCCAACCCACTAGCCATTGTATCTCAGGTTTGGTCCTGTACACTTCATTTTTCGTAATGGTTTCTTTGAAGCACATTCAATACTTCAAACTCACTTGCTTCAGATAATTTCTCCAATTACCAGACACGAGAGACATAAGAGCATGAAGCCCTTGTTAAAAAAAAAAACTACATGTGTCCAATTTCTCAGTCTACTTCAGCAGATAAATGACGCTCCAACTGCTCTCAGGACAGCACAGATTCGTCCCACTGAAAACCATACTTCCAGTAGTGGTTCACTTCACTCACCTATAATAGCTTATCCCTGGGCCAAGAGTCAGAGTTGATCACACTATTCAGCATGATAAACCTAATCTCATTTTCTCACAGCCTTTATTAGTGATTTCCCTGTTCTTCTCTTATTTAATTCAATGGCAAAAAGCTGCCCCGACATCAGTTGCACAGCATCAGTCCTCATTTCCATCTATATCCTGGGGATATCACTCAAGAGTGCTAAACACACTCAAGAGTCTCCATATTAAAGCAAAAATCTGAGCAGAGATTCTTAGAGTCTTTCAGTGAGTCATGATGACAGGAAAACTGTTGAGGTCATGAATAAACATTGTTGGGTATTCGTACTTCATATAAAACGAGCTCTGCTTTCTGGGCTACGGGAAGCACTGCTTCCAGGGAATGAATAAAAGACTGGAAGTGTTAAAGACTAAAGTGCTCCTTGAAAAGTTAAAAGTCTTTAGTAAATCCCAAAATGAAAAGAACACAAACAGCTAAAGTATTTCTGCACAAACTGAAAAAGTCCTCTACCAGCTGGGAACAAGCTGGAACTTGCATGGGGCCCTGCACACCCTGGCAAACATCTTAATTGTTCAGAGCAGACAAAGTCTATTTAGTCATGTCTGCTGAGTGGGGAAGGATATTACAACACATCTGTGTAGGTTGTTTCCACATAGGTCAATCAGTTCCTGAATGCTGTTTTTACACCCCTTTCCTCCAGCCAGAACCCCACACACATGGACACCATTCCCGAGGTTGGTCACACACCTGGTGGGCACACAAGGAATCTTTAATAGAAGCTCACAAATGAGCAATCAAGAAAAACAATCTCAGACGTACAGTGCCAACACACACTTGTGTCTGGAGGGATTTTGTAAGAGTCTAAGTATGCCTCAGTGAAATTTCAAAACAAGCACATTCAGAGCTGCACTGTCCACTGAAGATAGAAATGACAGATCTAAAACACCCTGGGAATGGCAAAGGGAAGAGGCAGCAGCTCAGACTGGGAGATGAATTCAAACTGGTTTCTTCACTTATGCGAGGATGGGATGGGTAACACAAGACTCTTTCTAAGATATTCTAGCAAGGTTTTTAATCTGTATTCCAAACTAGCCAAAAGCTATCCCCCTACACAATATACTGCATGATGCAAAAAAATACTTAAAACCAGCAAGGAGGTGGATCTCATGTAAATAACTACGCAAGGAGTAAGTGTGGTTTTGTGCTCTACAAATACCCAGTGTTTTGCTTCTTTGGCAGTGGTACCTCCAATTCCAACATATACCCTTCTCTTTTACCTCTATCACTTCACTGGAGGAAGTAGTTTAAGATGAATCTGTATTCTGATTATGAAATGATCAGTGAAGTGCCAGCTCTGTAAAGGGCACCTTCATGACCTATGCAATGTGGGTCAATCTGGACCCATAAGACTGGATTAATGTTCAGACAAACAGCAAAGTATTAAACAAAACCATACACAAACTAGCACACAAATCTTACTGTGTTTGGACCTCTCTGACTCACTGAGGTTATGGTACAGCCCCAGCTGTACTGATTCTGTTGGATTTGTTATATTTATATGGAAATACTCACTTTTCCCTTCAGCTTAACTTTGCATTCTGGAGAATCTTCAGCACTGCAGGTGGCACAGACACACATTATTTATATGTATTTTACCAAATTCTTAACTAATATATAACAATATGTCTAGTAAATACTTTTGTGGGAATCAGAAATATCTTGGCTTCAAGAGAACTGACTGAGAAATCAAAGAGACCATGGGAAAGCCTTTTAGGAGTGTACCAAGCCTGATAAGCTCGACCCAGTTTGCTGACATCTGTTGCTTCAGATATCTCCAAAACTGCCTACACCTACACTCTTCCTGGGTCAAAATGAACTTTTATGTATAAAGTGCATGACTGCTACATACTTTAAGCTTAAACTTCAACTCTCAGAAAAAAAGAACTGTCTAGGCTTCATGTCTTATTACATAACTGAGGAGAATTTGCCTTTCACAAGAAAAAAATCTAAAAGATCAGGTTCAATGTATCTCCATCAACGTCTCCAAGTTCTAATCTGAGGCAGTGATAACATCAGTGACATCAGTTCAGAGACAACGGCTGTGTGCTTTACTTAGAGCAGCCAATCAAAAAGGGATTTATCTCTAGACTAGAACTTTTCCCACACCAAAGAAAAATGAAATTCATATGGAGATCAATTACAAAGCTGGGCAGGCATATCACATTATTCAATCTGAGGCATTTTTTTAAGGTTATGGCACTGCTGCTAACGAGAAGAAAGGAGTCAAACCCCAACAAATAATGCAAAAGGCAGAGTAAGTTCCAAGTTATTACAATTATAAAAGTTCATGCAAAGATTAGAAGTACCGTAAAAACTTACGGAAATTATGCAGTGAGTCAAGGATTATTAAAAGACAATGGAGAAGGCAAAACTATTCCATATAACTCTTTCTTCATGCTTCTAACTGGACTCAAAGGACATTAGACAAGTAGGACAATGTAATAGGGGTGATACAGTTATGTTCCTTGACTTACACAGCATGATTACATTAATAAGGCAATTATGTCTTACTTTGAGAAAATGGTGGTGTCAACCTGATTTATAATCCACGAAAAAGGAAATTAGAAGCATCTGAAATAATGCAGCAATAAGACTGAGGAGTAAACATATATAGGTTGTCTGATTACTGGTGACAGGTCTATGAAAAATGAGTTAAAGGAGATTTATTAGAAGTGTTTCATAGAAACTGAGACAAAAAAGGTCTTAACTGGGGTTCTAATATCACTAGAGACTGAAAATATCCTGCAGTAAAAGAAAGGTGTTAGAAAGCTGACAGAAATGGTGAGGAGAGTTCACAAGAAGCTTGATATAAAGAAAAATAACTTTTAAGACAGCCTAGAGTTCGGCCACAAGATGCATGGATCAAGATATCAAAAATCTTATGGTGACTGACAATACAAAAGACAAAGAGGCCAGAACAAAAAAAGTCTTACTGCAAAAAAGAAGTAAAACATTGCAGACAAAACCAGTAGGGACAGTGCCACTTGAAAGTAAGTAAAAAAGAAAATCCTGATGTGAAGAGATATCAGTGCCAGACAGTACTGTAACTAGATAGAAAGTAACAGACTTCTGCATTGATAGTGCATTTGCTGAAGAATGAGGTTTTCCTCTTGCTGTTTTTTTCTTTAATGTTAATCTGCAATGGGCGGTGGGCGCTGGCCGAGTGGCGTAGGCCCCCGCCTGTGGAGCGGCTCCTCCTCTGAGGACGCCGGTTCCAATCCCGAGGAACTCGCTGTCACCGTCCGAGCTGCTCGGCCGTGGCAAATGAACCTCAGGAGTAAAGGGGGTGGGGCCAGTTCCGTGCACACTGTGCCTCACCTAAAACATCCATTGCGCAGGCTTATCCCAAAAATCTTCGTTCGCAAAGTCCAGCCAACAACAACAACAAGTTTTCCTCTGAAATGTCAAAACACTGACCTGGACCAGCAACTTTAATAAATAGAGAATATTATGATTTTTGAAGTTGAAGAACCACATTAAAAAAATATAAGTGTCTCCTGAGAGCTCTAACAAAGTAGATCGGAACAAATCGCTTTGGCTGTTGAGGAACTGTCCATGACTCGTCACAAGCCACCCATGTGGGGCTCAGCTGACCAAGCACGGGCAGACCACCTGCTGTCACTGCAGTAAGAAACTGCACCGGAGCTGCTCAGTGAAGTCATATTCCTAAGGGCTGTACAACGGGAATTCCAGCCCCCATCTGAACCTAGTCCTTCAAAATTACTTTGTCTGTTTTGGCCCTAGGCTGTATTTTAGAAATGATAAAAGTCCTTCTTTCATACTCAAAGCAAGACAGTTTGATTGCCAGTGTCAACATGACAAAGTGCTTGCGGCTACAGGAGGGGTTGGGGGGAGGAATCAAAATAGGGGGGCAGGTGAGAACTCTGCACTTAATACTGGGCAAGTAGGAACAGAGGTTTTTTTTCTCTGGCTGAAGTCCAGACTTATCCCACCATATTTCTTACCTTTTATATGTTGACTAGAATAGAATTGTTGCTCTGGCAGCAATTACAAATCAAACTCATTATAATTATTCTTACAACATAAAAATCAAGAAATGACCCTGGAAACAATCCTGCCCCTTTGATATACATTCTATGCTTTTAATTAGCTCTTTTTCAGAAACTGTGAAAAGAAACAACCAATGAGGAAGTAAACTAACATAATTTCTTGAGAGAAAGCCAAAATGCAATGCTTTATGGTGACCTGCACACACAAGGTAAGGAGATGTAATTTTTTTCCCCCCCAAAGAGTGAACAGAAGTTCAGATTGAGCAGAATACCTTTTTGACAGCATATAAATCAGAATTAGGGACAGGCATACATACAACCCCAACAGACTGTAGTGGCTTATCAGGGTTTCCAAGAATCACAGAACCACAGAATATTCTCAGCTGGAAGGGATACACAACAATATCCAAATACAACATAGCATACAATACCCTTAAACTGGACTTCTGTTTATGCACAGTAAACTTTCACAGACTTTATTTATAAACTCTTGTTTGGAAATTTCAATTATTTTATACCCTAGTGTTTCTCCTTTTATGACCATCTCTTTCTTCAACAAATTTTGCCCAAGGCACAGTAGCTGTCTTCACAGCTGAATGAAACTGCCATCTCAGGCTCAAAGGAGACTTTTTTTGTTGTTGTTGTTTATCTGCTTAACTAGAAAGAAGCCTGCCATCAAAGATGAGAAACCCCGAAAGTTGGGTCTTCTGATGCTATGCACATTTCTCCACAAATACCTGTATACTCTGACTTTGAAATGCAAGAAAAGAAGCCTGTCTCCCAACATGTTGAGTGTGGGAGACTTAAATATCATTTCTGAAGTTAAGTCTTCCCTTAAATAATAATAAAACAGGAAGAGGTAATTTAGTGGAGCTAGGGTCTGTTAAACAAATTGTTTTCCATTAACCATACTGAGGTTCCTGAATTAAAAAAAAAATCCAACAAAAACAAAAAGCCTTGTTATAGTTTCAGAATCTAATGGAATTTTTCTTTCCCCACCGTCAGAATGAGGGGCAAATTGGCCTACCTTAGTCCATTTGCCTCTATCAAAAGAAGCAAGATGACCGGTGATTTAGGGTGGGGGGAAAGCGGACAGGCTGGTTTTTGGCAGTGGGCAGCGGAGAGAGGGCTGAAGGAGAAACCTCCCTGAGTTTTTGGTTTGTTTCCTTGCCTTTTCCTCCTGTTTTTCCTTTTCCCATCCCTGGATTTACGGAGCCTTTTGGACTGCTTTTTTTCTTCCTTTTGCCAGAGAGAGAGAGAGGGACGACATCGCTAGCCAGGGACTCTTACATCGGGCCTTTCCTGGGGGGGCCAGAGGCGGCCAGCCCAGACGTGAGAGAACTATACATCGGAAGCTCCAGCCCGAGGCCAGCAGACCACAAGCCGAGGCAAGGAGGACCCCAGCCCTGTGACCTGTCTGAGCGGCTTTCTCCCCACCGACCTCACCGAGGGATTTTTGCACAGCTTTTCGGAGGGACACGCCAAAGCCTTTCTTCCCATCCACCAACCCCCCGGGGCACCCCAGCATCGGTCACTCGTCTCATCACTTGCTACCCATAAATACCGGCTGTGCCGGACGGGGACAGACTGTGTGTGTGTGTGGTTTTGGTTCAGGGGTTTTTATTTGTTCAGTCTTGGTTGTTTTGTTTTTCTCTTGAATATACATACATATATATATATATCGCATAGCTAGGAACTGTTATCCTTCCATTTATCATATCTTAATTAAAATTTGTTTTGAAATTAAAGGAGACTTGTCTCTCTGTTTTAGTTATAAATTTTCTAAGTTCTCTAAACTTAGACATGCCCAAAGACCAAACCCAAATTAAACCAAAGAACAAAACATCCCAAAGAACTCTACAGTATTCTTATATCCTGACTACATTCTTATATCCTGTCACTCACCACAGTAAGGTGTCACAATCTGTTAGCTGAGTCCCAGGAGCCAACTTTGAGTACAGCCCTCATTTGAACCTCATAATGTTAAACTCAGGCTCAGCTTTGTGTTACATGTTCCTGTAAATACTGGACTGGCTTCAAAGGACACTGTCCTGCTCCCCTCTCCTGCACTACATTGAGTAATCAAACAGCTACACAGGAACTGTCAGAAGAAAGGAAAAGCATTAAAATTGGCATTATTTGTAACTATTTTCCCACAGTGCTCACTGGTATTAAATAACTACGTTATGTATTGCTCAAGCTAATCACAAATCTATTCTTGAGTTCAGGCTGGATCCAAGGCCCATGTGCTGCCCATGGATGCCATCAGTGCACCTTAAAACACCTCCCTGCTGCTGGCATCTCCTTCCAGCTGCCCATCTTCTGCAAACACTATGTTCTGGTTAATTACTGAAACATTTCTACATTCAAATATTTTGAGCAGAATATCAACCAATAAAGTGTTAATTATCTACGACTTGCTCTTCAAGTTATGGTTTTAATATGGATAATTTCTTAGAGAAGCCACATATTAACTAAGTTGTGAACAGTAACATGCAGAAGAAAAAAATAATGCTCTTGTGAATCAGTGCAACCAAAAAACCCAGTACCTGGCATGGTATAGTGTAAGGAAATTATGTTTAAATTAGAAAATTATAAACGGGTATAGATGCCATCATTGATTCAGAAGCTCAAGTGAAATACAGGAAGGGACAAGAGATAGAGACAATTTGGAAGGAGGAAGTTAACAAAGAGCTGTATTTCAGCAGTTTTTTAAATCTAAGTTTCCAGAACATGTATTACAGCCAATAGTCTCCAGACAAATCAAAAGAAGCCAAAGCTGCCCAGAATATGAGCATACAGTTATCAACAAGACAGTTTCCATAAAATCAACCATCTCTTTCCATCAAATCAATCAATCTCTGAACCCACATTCCTCATTTAAGCCTGACCAGTTAGTTTTCTGTCAGTCATCCGATAAATTCGAGCGCAGCCTTGGCAGAGCAACCAGCCCAACACGCTTTTTGCCTGCTCCCGGCCTGCCCACGCCGCAGATCTCTTGCTTGGGGAAAAAGCCAGCACAGCAGGGGAGGAAGCTGCACTGTGAAATGGCATAGGAAAGTGACCTACCTTTGAGGAACAAAACAAACAGAATCTAACACCAGTTCCTGAGGGGGAAAAAAGGGGAAATGGAAATGACTAAATGATGAAGATGAAGCCAAGGAGAAACTTTGCTATTGTCTCACCTTTAGCCAACTTAAACTGTGCAGTTTCTTCTTGACATGTACATATTCTACATCAAGAGGTTATTCTGATTTTTCAGCTAAGTCAGTACATCTAATACAAGAATTTCCTTCTCCACAAACCCTGCTGTGCTTATTCCTTGAACTGCCAGAGCTACACAATCACAACTTGACTGTTTTACATCACCCACTCAAGGCGGAGAATCACAGATTTAAAAAGTTGGAAGCAACCAATAATTTGGACAATCGGATCATTGGAGGAGTTTGCTTGGTAAGTGCAAGCTGCTAGTACCTGATTACTTAACTCTACGTCTAAATAGAGACAACATCTAATAGTAGGTTACCTCTCCAGCACAAACTAACTCATACCTTCAGTGGTGATTTGAATGAAGAAGACTCACCCAACTGCCAACTCCCTTCAAGTACTGTCAAACTATCACACATGACCCTACTGCTTATGAGATAAAATCAGAATGTGTCTTTTGGGAACTAAGATCTTAATTCTGCTCTCTTTGAAATCAACTGGAATTTTGGCATTTACCTAAATGATGAAGGATCAGATCCCAAAGTGTTTGTTCAGCAGTTCTGGAAGAATGTCAGTCTTCATAAAACCAATTGAAGCACATTTTAAAGATATGGCCTATCAAAATATTTATTTTCAGACTCAGACTCATCCCAGTATTTGGCATATGTTTTCAGTTGAAATGTATAACGATGCTCCTTGGCAGAGGCATCATAGCACTGCAACACATTCTACAGATTTCATTATACAGTATTCTTGTTGCTGCAAGCATTTGAATCAGAAGCTTGTAAAGACTTAGCAGTACTGAAATACTGCTCAGTTTCTTTCTCATCTTCCCCAATGCAGTAACATCTTTGATAAATCTGGCACATCAAGATCTTAATCCTACTGTTGGAAGAAGTTCATGAACTTAACAAGGTTTTCTTTCTCTTTGGGAAAGAATCCGTTTCAAGATAAAATATTGATTTTTCAAAAATTAATTCTACTGCTTCAATGAAAAACAAGGAGTCAAAAGAAATGCTGGAGATATTATTACTACTACTTTCTAAAAGTACTAATAACTCAACTGGAAAAATAAGACTTGTTTTTCACTGTGGCTTGTAATCATCACAGTCTTATATTTTCAGTACACAACAAACTATCACAATTTGCTATTTTCAAAGTTGTGGGTTTNTTTGTTTCTTTGTTTTGTTTTGTTTAAATCACAGATAGAATGAGAAGCTGAGGTGTAAGGATAGGTGAGAATTTCCAAGGAAAAGGTAAAAGGCAGCAACCATTTGTCATATATGCACAATTTGACACATTTTCAGAGTGCATGGGAGAAGACATCAAATGAAAGCAGATCCTCAGCACAACCACTCCACAGTTCTTTGAACTTTTGCATGAGCATGATTTTATAAGATTAATAGATGTCCAGCATTCTTTTTAATCTTATTTATTTCTTGCTGCAGTATTTATACACACCAATTCTCAGAATTTCAATTTCTACATTTTTTGAAAGCACTAAGTATTCTATAAATATTCATTTCCACATGTTACTGTATCCATTATAGGTACAAAAATCAGCACATATTCTTTATTCTTAATATTTCATCCATCTTAAAATCTCCTTTCAATTATGAAAGAGGTTTTTATTTGAGAACAAGCCAAAACAGATTTTTTTCCTTAAAATGGAAAATTTAAAACAAGTTGTCAGAAGTGCGAACACTCAGAAGAGTTGAGAAAAAAAACAAAAAAGTTATCATCTGTAAATTGACAGTTAGAAGAAATCAGCTAATTATATTCAAATGCTGCAGGTATGGATTTGTACACAAGGAACTGCTAAGTTAGAATAATAACTGTGTTTATCCCACCTAAGAATACTTGGTGTTAACAACCAATAACATGGCAAGAAACACAAAACTCTCTATACTGAGATATCAATAATATAGACATGCTAAAATCCCAATACAATTTTGAAATATGTTTTTGCATGTATGTCTAAAAATGCTAAATACATGAATACTTTAAATGGACTTTAAATTTGCATACATCTTAAAAAAAACAAACCCATAACACAGAGGGTTTTTTCTGTGGGGAGGAAAACAACTTCTGCATTTAATTACTGTATCATAATGAAATTACTTCATGTACAAAGACCTGCAGAGCCCTGGAAACAAGAGTGGGCGATGTTTTCGGAATAGGGCGATATGTCTTATGACTGGGAAGGAACATGCACCACCTCATTTTAACCTTAAGTCAAATAGTTCAATCCACACAGTCAGGCAGGAACTGAGAGCAGGAAACGAAGAGGGACTTTTTGTCAGGGTAACTAATCAGAGAATGGAAAAGTTAATTTAGTAGCACGAGGCAAATACTTAAAAGTAGCTTAAGTCAATTATATACAAAACAGTGTATCTATTTCCAGTTTAAGCACACCCACAGAAAACATGGATAACAAATTTTAACATTGTTTTTAAGATTCACAGATTTCAACAGTACACAATCCTGCAACACACGATGAAAATTAGTTTAGAAAATTATGACTCTTTCACAATTTTACTTGATTACAAAAAAGTCACAGTACTTAAATGAATATAAGCATATGTAGTGGATTTAGATACACAGACTGAGTATTGAGTGCAATTCTTCCAAGTAACCTGAAAGCCTACGAATACACAAAAAATTTACACCTTAGGGCACATTATACCTTTTTTAACTGCTTTATGCATGAATTAAAACTACAGCTTAAACAAGTCATGCATCATTTACACCCAACTGTATTTTTAAAAGCTCCATTCCCAGTTAATCTAGACAAAGTCATCCAGTTCATAACATCCAGCAGGAGTAGCTGGAACCAATTTTCAATTATTAGTGTTTCAAGACTCTGAAAGGGAAACCCAAAATGATTCTTAAATCATCCACAAATTTAGCTGATTATTCTACACCACATAACATCATACTATCAAATGGTGTTGTACATTTGCATTTGTCCTCAAAGCGATTAATCATCACATTTTCTACCAGCGCACCAATTAGCACCATTAATTCCTAAGTACACATCTTGACATTTTCTCTAGAAGGTTCTGTGAATTTGAACAGTCCAACTGCACAAAATCAAGTCTGAAGTGTATATTATATATTGTTGAAGCTTTTACTGTAGCTGTAAACACAATGACTTTTTTATCAATTTCTCAGCACATATATTTGCTTTGAAGTACAGGAGCTCCCTTGAACATGATTGGTATGCAAAACTGGATAAGGAGATCACAATGAAGCTTGTAAAATTATGCAACTACTGAGTTCACCAAAATTTTTACCAATAATAATTTCCTTGGTTTATTTCAAAAATCACACAAGCTGGGTCTGTTTTCAAACTGATGAAGAAAAGCTTGAACCTTATTACACTTTATGAAAGTCAAGAGCAAAACCTGCTTTGGCTTCCTTATAAAATTTTCAACTTGTTCAAAAGTGGTTTTGTGTGTTTATTACTAAATAAGGTTTCAACATAGTTTGGACTTGTTCAACACAGTTCTAAACTACCTGTGTCTACAGACAGAAAGCAATAAAATACGAACAAGCTGTCTCAATCCAATCATTGTGTGGTCCAGCACAATCATATTTTACGTAAATTTCTGCAAAATCCAGGTTTATGGTACATACCTATTAACTTGCACAAAAATTGATAACAAGCATGACCAGAAAGGTTATGGTCAGCTCTACATCCAGGGATGGAGGCTCTGGGCAGTGTTGCCATGCCCAAACAAAGCCTCAGTTTGATACACAACATATTCAACTAATGAGTAGGGTGCAAGGATTATAAAAAATCATTGTCTCTTACTGGCAGCAGAAACCATAAGAACTGTGTGCACAAATCGCTTCTTCAAAAAGGAAAGCAGAGACAGGAACAACATCATGCATCAGGACTTTATTTATCTATTTAGTTAATTTAGAACAGCAATTGTTTTCCAAAACTGCTTGTCCTGACAAAACAGAAACAGCAGCTTTGCGACAGGACAAGGCAGAAGGTATGTTAGACCAGAGATACATCTAATAATTATAAAGCTGAAGTTTAGCAAAAGAGTAGCACTTTTTTAGTTTTTATTGGTTTGGGGCTGTTTGTTTGTTTTTGTTTGGTTGGTTTGGGTTTTTTTGCATGTGTCAACGCAGCCCCAATTTCAGAAAGAGGATTCATGAATAGTTGACATGGACAATAATACTTGTTTTCTTAGTATCATGCCCTATATTTAAAACCAGCCAAGTTAGAATGTTTCTGGATGTTCAGTCATCTGCAAAATTAGCTTGTTTCTACTGCAGAAAAAACATTTACCCTTCCATGCCATCAATTTTATTAAAATCTATGAATTAGAAAGTTTTCAAATCAATTTTAGGAAAATGATACAAAAAAATTAATTTAGCAATACAATCGGGGCAACTAATTTCTGATAAGTAAAAATCATGATTAAACACTTGAGCTCAGTATGAGACTTCAGTGTTCAAAATATAAGTGATGAAAGCTTTCAGAAGTGCAGGCTTAGCAAAATACAAGAACTGAGCACAGTGACAGATGGGTGCAAAATGTGTATTCTTCTTCAATAATTACTACAGTTTTGCTTAGAATTAGAGAAAAAAAATTAGTTAAGAGACACCTGGAGATCATTTACTGTAACCTTCACATGAAGCAGGGTCATGGAAACCAGGCTCAAGCCTTGTTCAATTAAATTCGAAGTATCTCCAAGAAAGAAGTTCCCATAAGTTCTTTCTGTCCCTGGAATAGTATTTAACCAACATCTTAAAAAAAAAGGCACAGAAAGTAACAGAACAGTTAAAACTGGCTCTCCCTGTTCAATCCCAAACAGCTCCAGGTCTCCAGAACATTGTGCTGGAATACAAGATTCTCTCCTGAGGCCTCATTTACTCATGCCACAAACACAATTTGCACACAACTGTACAAGAAACTCATCCCATTTTAACCCTTCCCCACAGCCTGGGATAAGGTCACCATCTTCGTTTCACCCTTTCACTTTCCTGCCTTTGACAGCACTGCCTGCTCAGAAAGACAGAAATGTCCGAGTGCAGTGCCCATACTGGGTTTGAGAGATAATTAAAAAAACCCCAAACAATTATATTAGATACAAGCATGAAAGTGTGGAATGAAATCACTTTTAAAAACAAACCTGTTCCTTAGGACCCTATAAAAAGTGCCCTCAGAAAGAAGACACCTCTGTTTGCACCAGCAATTTAAAGTCAAAACCTTGACACTCATTGCATTCTTGTGAACAGAAGACAGGAGTTCTTCTTTTTAAATTACAAATAATTATGGCCCAAGTTCTTTTCTTTACAACAGCAGAATGATGGCAGTTCAGACTCACACAAATGAAGCCTGTATTGTTTATAATCAGTGTTGTTTTGCAAAGTGCCCATTTTCTTTATGTTTAGCGCTGATCTTAATCAGAAACCTAGTTTCAATACCTATTGAAAAATGCGACTTCCCTCTAAAAAAGTACCATAAAAAACACTATGGTAAATTAAACAATGGACAGTTATAATCTTACTTTTTTGTCTATGAGGAAAGATTCAGTCAAACAGTCAAGAAGTTGTTTTATTTCGTTAAGATTAACAAGTCCAAACAAGCAAACACAGGCTGACAATGGAAAATTACTTTCCTTCTGGCAGGAAAAAAATATTTTTACAGTCAAATGACATTTGAATTTTTTTTGTTTAATTATTAAAATATCCCACACAATTATGAAAATCCCCCAAAACACAACTTGCACACAAAAAAGAACAACACCCTGATTGCTACATAATTTTTTACAATAACTAAAACAAACATCATGACAGCATAAATACTTCCAAAATCCAGTACTTACTGAGCTTTTTCAAGAAGGTTTTACCTCTTTTTTTTTCCAAATCACCACATACAATAGAATGTTGAGTTTCCATGTGCAAATATATTCTAATATACTAGATTTTGGTCAGCATCCTATATAATACAGAGAGATACAAAATAAAATCAAGCTCTCCAACAAAGAATTCCATCTTTATACCACATTCACAAGGGTCAAGTGCCACAGCTACAGTTTTGGTTCACAGGTAGTTGGCCAACTATTTAAAAAGACAAACAAAAGCAGTATAAGCCCTGGCCACATCCTGGCAATCTGGAATTGCTGTGGAGAAGCAGGGGGAGGACAAGGAGGGAGGGAAGCATTTGCTCCATTTTGGTTCAGTTAATCTCTCACCATTGGCGCTCAGGGAACATTAGCCAGATGTATCTGTGAAAACATTTTCATGATTTAACTGCAAGTCCTGCACTGAGTTTATTTTCCAATTGTATATCCTTAGTAGGTTGATTTTTTAAAAATTGTTTTCTTATGACTCTCATGCAGCTACGGAAATGACAAGCAAGGGCTACTGTTGTGTTGAAGAGTTGGAAGACATCTGTGAAGCCAAGCCAAATCCCTTCTCTTCTGCTGTTATTCAAATACTTGATGAATAATAACATCAGTGCTCAGAAAATGCTATGTCCCTTGTATCAACCAATCACTCAGAGGGTGAGATAACCAGGTTTAGTTGATTTGCCTATTGTATCTAAGGACTCAAAATGCACTGTTTAAGTCATAATACAAAGCTTGACAGACAGGACGCTCTATGAGTCTGGATGAAGTATTACCAAGAAAACCTCCCTACAAACAACAGCAGCAGGGGTGTTGGTGGCAGCAGCACGCAGCAGCAGAGCTCAGCAGCTCAGGGCACACAAAAGCCACTAGCCACACTTGCGCTTATTGCTATTTTTATCGCATGGTTCAAAATAGGTGAAGATGAGTATTTTAATACATTGGAGTGACATTTGACTTTTGAATGGAGAAAAATACATTTCAGCCACTTCCAATACAGCTTTTATATTTTGATTTTTCAAATCCACTCCTTAGCAAAAAAAACACAACAAAGAATAAATATAAAGTTAATTTGTTACCTACTGCTTCACTGCTAAAGTTTTTTTTTTTCTCTCCTAACTGGCAAAATGCTGACAGAGTCAATAGAGGAAACAGAATTAGTCAGTGGCCAAAAGGACAAGTGACAATACAGGGGTTTCATTGGCTGAAGGTCCCATTTTTTTCATTTATTTATTCCTTTGTTTGTGAAGAGGAGAATGTGACAATGTGGTGAAACCAATTACACTTGAGACACGATAAATGAGATGACGTACCTAATGTAGGACAATGTAATCAGGAATCAAATTTTGCAATACCTGTATATTTTATTAAGTTTGACTTTCTCTTATTTTCCCCTAAGGAAATCCTCCTTATGGAGGATACCTGGGAAAAGTCTGCTACACAAGCAAGAGCTCTCAAGAAGTCAATACATTAATTTTTGTCAACATTCAACTACGTTAATGAAAAACTAATTAATAACCTGAAGGTACTGACTGGCATTGAGTAACTTCAAGGAGTTCAAGACCTTGAAGAAGATCACCGTGTGTGAAAATTCTGACAGTTACTGTGAAATACCCCAGACGCTGCACTTGTCAAATCAATCCTTCAAAAATACACATTGCACTGTAAGCACCATATAAATACTTCAGAAGTAACCTACTCTAAATCCTTTCCCATTTCAATAAATCAAATGAAGTTGTATTTTGTAATGCGCAAATATGCACATTGTTCTAAATTGTTAAAAGCACAGCCCTTGAAATGGGACAGTGGTTGCACGGTAACTGCATGTTATAACTCTATCCTATGACATTAAAGACGAATGCCCCTAAATACCCTTATTTTCTAATTTAAGCATTTGAATGTTACTAAAAATACCTACATTAAATACAAATAACAAGAACAAGCAAATTCTGTCTGTCCTATGGAAAGAACTGCAGGTATAAATTAGCTTCAGTTACAAAAACTATGCCTTAAAACCTGACTTTATTATCAATGCACCACAACAGGAAAGTTGAATGAGCATTCTGCAGAGAGTGACAGCCCTAAGTAACTATTTGATTCTAACTCCTGAAAGAAAACTCTTTCAGGAATGGGTAAGAGGCTTTGTGCAAAAACGCTCCAAAACCTCCTAATATTTGCATAGGACATATTTGATTAGCAACAAGATCCTGCATGTTCATATGAAAACATTCCTGTTATTTGCTAAAATTAGAGATTGACATATAAATTTCAGAACTAAAATGAAAATATAATTTAATTCACCATGAATTTTTGTTATGTTATTGTCAGACTGTAACTGCCCATGTCATATCAAGTACATATGCACTTCTAATCAGGCACAAGGAACACAGCAATGTTGAAAAACACGGTAAATAGGCTTATCGGAAAAATAAATTTTTTTTCTTGAATATAGAAATGGCAAAAGAATGCAATCCCATCTTAGAATGTGCAGTTTCAACACCACTAGTTTTCTGTTTTGGAACTAGAACTATCACAGAGGAAACAAAGACTGGGTTTTGCTTTGCATTCTTTACTTTTTTATTTTTTTTCAAACTCAGTTTGCTAACTTTTCCCTTTCCCCCCTATCATGTTATCTGGGAACATTAGGTATCTAAATCAACTAAGGGTCTTAGTGATTCTGTGAAAGCAGTCAGGCAGATATGTGAATAAAATATCTATAACTGCATCTTCTAATTACAAAAATTGAAAAAAAATATAATTGATTGAAGCTTTGCAAGAACACAGCGACACCACAGAAAACCAGAGTACAGACCAAAGCACACGTTGCATCCAGCAAAGAACGAACTAAACAATATTTAAACAGGTGGAAGTGCTACAAGCTGCAGGTTACTTTTCCACTTCAAACTGCCCTTCAATTATGTCACAATGTATCTATTAATTAGTCAGAACAAAGAGGTTTTTTTGTATTAAAATTACTTGCAGTACACAAATCCACCCACAGACATGCACAGAGAATATTGATGTAGCCCTGATGAAAAGGAGCAGAGGGGAGCAATGCCATTGTGTTTAAACCAGTGTCCAGTTATGACTTGCTGGTCAACAGAACCTCATCCTGTAACTACTGTAACATATATTACCTAAGGATGTTTCTAGGTTTCAGACAAACAGTCTGGGGACACTTATGATTTGCTTCAGTTTGTATGCAATAGAATAGGAAAATGATGAATTTTCAGATGTGGGTCAAAGTCTTAGAGGTTCAAAAACATCAAACCCCAGCATACTGTGTAGTTTAACTATTGCCTTAATGAGAGGAATTTTCCTTTGTTCTCTGCACCTGGTAACTCTCAAAAACACTGCTAAGTGAAGAGGGCTGGGAAAGAGGGGAGGAAGGCTTGTCTAAATACTAAAGGTACACTAATTCTCTAGGGAAGGGTTGAAGAAATCTTGCAGGGTCCATAGTGAACCAGCCATGCCCAGTATTTCCTAAACTAGGAATAGCTCCAGCTAGTTTTTCTCACAGTTCTAACAAGTTATTGACTGTGGAGTCATATAAGCAATTTTCCTTCTCCAAACATGAATCCATTCTGGTTCATACACCAGCCACCCTGTATGAATGCCTGCTGTAGAGTTACATTGCAGAACCAGTCAAAACACTTAAATAACTGTTCTGCTCTAGTCCATACGACAGAGCTGATAAACATCTGATCATTTAAAATCACTTTGTGGTGTTTAGATTTGGTACTAGCAAACTACGCTCATACACTGTGGTACTTCATCACATGACACTGCATTTTTCCAAGAAAAACCCAGTAAAGTGAAAATACTTCATTACCATGAACTCTTCTTCCTTAAAAATCACATAATTACTGTACAATCTCTTTTAAGATCTTATTTATTTTAGCTTTAATTATTCACTTAAATTATAGGATTATTTCATAAAATATATATTTTTACCCTAAAAAAAACCCCCCACAACCAAAACCTTTTTATCTTTACTGTATATCATTTATTTACCACTTGCAAACTGTTATTTTACATATGTGAAAAGAAAACTGGACCAAATACATATGAAATAAACTATTGGTACAGGCAGTGCAAGGGCTTGCCATTGAGAAGATCAGATTCACATGAAAAGCCTTCTACTTTTTCTGAAATGAACAAAGGTATTAAAAAATACCCTTGTAAAAAAAGAAAATATTTCTCTGAAAGGAGAAGGAATTTTTCTGGTAACTCTGAGCTTCCAAGTTATTTAAATTATCTTCAAAAGACTTGCATAACTTAATTCCTCACTAGAACGCCAGTGTTCACTGCAGAGTAAAGACAGAATTATGAGGTAATGCATTTATTCATCTGCATTCTTCCTTTGTTTAGTGAGAATGAAAACTCCTGATTACATCATCAACAATTCTGATTAGATTTTGGGAAAGAGCATTTAAATGCTGCAAGTTTCCTGGATTTTTTTTCTTTTTTTTTCCTTTGCTTAGACCACAGCCCACAATAAAATCTATTTCAGTCCATTAGGCACACTGCATTTTCTTAATTTGAGAGGTCCAATTTGAGATCAGCTTGAGAGATACTAGAAAGCAAATTTCTGACCTACTTATATGAACAATTCTCCAGAGATTAAAAGTTAATTGCAAGACTGGAATTTGTTGCACACACAGTGTTTGCATCTCTAGTTTTCAGCTGTGGCAGAAAATTGTTTTCAGACAAACAGATGATTGTAAAATTTGAAGTAAAATGATTTCATTAATCAGCTTCATCTCACCATATATCCACAGGTTCAGTTCCCAGAGACCTTTTTTAGGCAAAGATTTTCTAAAAGGCATGTCTAAGATGGAGTGCAAGAAGATAGGGCAGACACAAGTCAGGGGAAAAGAGCATTGCAAAGCTGCTACAGAACTTCAGTGTTATAAAGAAATATTTTCTGAAGTTTATTAAAGCTATCATGCATGCACTTTGGGTTATCTGTAACATACTGCTAAGAATCAGATTCAATTACACTGTCAGCTATGTAATGCTATTCCTTGTCCAGAACAGTTCAGGCATGAAGCCAAGACAAACTTGTATTTCTGCAACTCCACAACAGCAAAAATACAAAAATAAATGACAGGAACACCTATGAAAAACTTACTTTTGAAATTATTTTAAAACTAGTAATTTTCTTACAATTTTTCAAAATTCCACAGGTGAAAAAATACCGCAATAAAAGAGAGATTGAGCTCCCTGACAAAAAATACACAAGGATAGAAACAAAACTTGGAGAGGATTCAAGGATTCCCGACTGCTACTTTTCTAACAGAAATGTACATTCTTTTCTAAACCCACAACAAAAATAAAAGATGTGAGAGTATTTACAACAAATGAAACTGCCTTTTATCCCTGTCACAACTAGGAATTTTAGTTCAAACATAGTTATTATGAGGAAAGTCAGACCTCCACAACACAGCACAAAATATTGTCAGATTAGAGTGCCTTGTTAGCAGAAGTTGTCTTTCACCTGGGTTTTCTCCTCACTCTCAATAGCCATCAGAAGATCCCAGCAGGTATAAACATGCTCTCTTTTAATTACAGAATTGGCTTACTGCTGTAACTGATTCCCAGCTTCAGCAAATTATAATCAAGTTCCCTTTGTACATAACAATCTTCTAATGGCTGACAAACCATAATAAAGAAAGCTTTAATGAAGAAAGCTGGAAACCTGCCAGAATTTTATGGCAGCGTACTCCAAAAGAAAGAGTTACAATCTGTATTTAAGATTAAGAGAGCTTTTTAAACCAGATGGCCAAAATTAAACAAGGCAATGCAGGGAAATTTTGATCAAAAGCGAATACAGCATGAAAGTACCAAAATTCCTCCAGTAAACCACAGCTAATTATTTCAGAGGCTGCACATTCATTTTGTATTGTGAAGATCTTAGAGGAAAACACAATGTGAATATGCTGCTTTCTCTATAATAATTCCCTTATCCACTTACTTTTTTTGACTCAAATGTGGAATGGTTTGGCAGCAAGAAATCTCTTTGCCAGCTTGTTTGGAGGAGGAATATTTGGACAGTTACATAACAATTTTAAAGGAGTTTTCAAAACTATACAAAAATTATTTCAGAGTAGTATACGAATAGTTTTAAGATGCAGTTGAGGAAAATATAGTTGCTTACAGGTCCTTAGTTACAGTGGTGTATTATTAGTAATGGTGACTCCCAAGTTTCATCCAAGGTTTCTCCTCACTCCTACAATTCCCTTGGAACTGCTCACACACTACTTAGTAACATTATTTTTCCCCGATTCATCTCCCAGTCAGCAGAGAGGAAGTGAGATTTCCCATTTTGAGTAAGCTCCACTTCCTTGCCTTTGCACTTGCTCTCAGATGTGTGGGAACAGGCCCCTGACTGCTTGGCAGCATCACACTCCATGAGTCGGGATAACATCACCTGATACCCAGTGCAGTTAGACCCAGTAAACTGTTGATTATTTCTAAATCCCAAAAAGTAAAATTATTCTTTAGCAAGTACAAATACTACTTTTAATAGAGCATTGAAGGAGCAAGAAACTCTGCTTTTCAGTGACATTCTTTCTGCCACGGTCAGTTTTGTAGAAATCCCAGAGTGGAGAACTACACAGAGAAGATGATTTCCCAGCTCCTCTACAATAAAAAATATTTATCTTTGGCAAAGGTTTTCATGTTATGAAATAACACTTCATCAATTAATTAGAAATCAGAGTCCAGTCAAGACTGCACTTACACTAAACCAGCTTCATTTCACTCTAAAAACAACCAACAAGACCCCATCTTGTACACCTACTTATTGTTGCTCCAATGCTTACATCCATTTCTTTCTGCTGAGGCAAAGCCAATACTGAACCCTGACATAAATCACTCTGTTAGAGTTAGAAATACTGATTCAGGGAAGAAAATAAGGAACGCTTATGTGTATGTTTGTAACCGACAGTGAGCAAATCCCAGAGAGTAGTGTTGCTCCACAGCACACATTCCCTTGCTGAGACCCCTGAACATCAGGGCAGGATCTGCCAGCTCTGCTTTCTGATGCCATCCCTTTGTTTTCTGGAGAACCGAGAAGTGAACTGTTTTTTCACAGAGTGATTTTATGCACTTGCAAAGCTGGAAGGAGATCACTGTATCTTTGATCTGTATTTTTCTGCTTTATAACCTTTGCAAGTCTGCCAGGCTCCCTTAAATGAGAAAGAACCTACAAAATCTGCTCAGTCGCTGTCTCTGCACTCATGTCAATACTGTCCATATTTCTCTTGGTGCTACTTGTGTGCAGATCCAGAAGGTGTTTTAGTTCTCCCTCTTCAGCCCCTACTGCTCCCAGCCACATGAGATATGCTGCATGCCCAGGGCAGCACAGCACTGAAACCTTTCTACTAAGGATTAAAGGACTAGAGGAAAAGCTTCCCGACAACATAAGTCACACACGGAGGTTTGACAAGAGTGGAAACTAAGGTTGAAATGTCTGTCTGAAATCTCAGGCAACTGGTTCATACTGGCTGCACAACATTTTTCAGGTTCTAAATGTTATCATTTTCCCTGTGAGTTCACCCAGGGTGAACAAAGTATTATCAACATGAATCAAAATCAGAAAAAGTACTACAGCAAGTGAACATGAACTGAAATAAAAGACGTACTTCTGATGATAACAGGACTCCTGGATTATTTACAGATTGAGTAGTAGAAAGCAAATCTTGTCCAGAAGCAACAGAGAGAGCTTTCATGGGTGTGCAACTGCTATTCCTATGCCCTTGGGACATCAAGCAATAAAATGATGTTAAGTACCCTTTACACCCAATATTTCACATAAACCTCTTTGGCAATACTGACATCAGGGTTTCTGATGCACCAGGAGCTGCTCTGTGTACATTTAGTGAGACACTGGCTTATTGTGTCAATAAAATAAGAATCGTCACTTGCAATGCTTTAAACCCAAGCAGAAAAAGCCAAATCCAATGTAGCTGTGATTATGGTCAACTATTCATCAAAAAACAGCCCTGAAAGAAGAAAAGGTAATTATACATGAAATTTATTAATGAAAGACACAGAAGGAAAAACTAATTAAGGCAATGAGATCAAAATTGTCAAAACAACTGCAAAATGCAAAAAGAAGTAGAAAGCAGCTGGCCTATGTAACTGAACTATTCCAGCTCTTCTTCCAGAATTCATAGAAATCAATGAAGTATCCTACGTAGTTCTGTATCTGCACTTAGTAATTGGAACATCATTAGTTCATGCTCCAAAGTTCCACACTCTCTGCTGCTACTAAAGAATTCTCAGAATAATTAAGTTAAAAATTACAACATACCATACTGAAATAAATACTGGAGAACAAACAATGACAAAATATTCATTAAACTGTCACCCCAAATCCACATATTATTTATTTGTGGAATGTTTGCAACTATTTTTTAGGGGAGTCACAAAAATTCCTCATTCACCAGGAATCCATTCACACGAGCAATGAATTTCCAGAGGACCTGATGTTTTATACAACTCAAGAAAAATACTTTTTGATACAAGCTTAAAAACAAAATGTTTTTAAACTAACAGCTTTATTCTTTAAAATGAGCAAAGACTTCCCTACTATGTAAACAATGAAAATGAAAGAAAGACCACAAGTCATGTAACTAAATACAATATGCATTCCCTATTTCAATGAAGAACATCTGATTTCTTTTTTGATTAAAATATTCTGCTAAAATTACTAATATACTGGGATAAAATTTAATTGTAAGATTTCAAGATGAACAACTTCAGCTACGAACTCTCTAGTGTCCCATAACAAGAATTCACATTCAGCCTCTGGAACAACGATCAAAATCTAATATTGAATCCCAGTTGCAGTAAGTTTTGATGATCTCAGAGTGAACAGTAGTTTTCAGCAGAAAAAACACCACATAAAATTCCAATCAGCTGGCAGCTTTTGTCACTGCTTAGCCAGGGAAACTTGGCTCATGACTTCTTATGTTTGTAATTCCAAGAACTTCGAGCATTTTTCTGTTTACACTCATTTGCCAGAGATAAAAACTAGACTTAATTGTGTCAGAGTCAATGGTGAGAACAATGATGACAAACTTCTCCCTGGTATTTCACTTACTTGGCTCTTCTGCTCGGCGTATAAAGCTGTGGAGAGACTGGAGTTGGACATGGAATGGTAACAGAAAGAACTCCTTCTCCTTTCTATGTGTGTGGGGGTGAAAACATACTTGGGAATTGCTAGTAATGTCAGCATGCTCTGAGGCTTGGAACAAAAGAACATGAAACCTAGGAGGCCAACAACCGTTTTAATACAAAATAGTCCACAACTGCAATACAAGGGGTTTAGTCCAGCTTCTTCATGTGTTCCATGCTCTCTTCATGGAATTTGGGTGAAATAACAGCATTATTTAGAAGATACATGCAAATAAAAAGTATAGAAAGCTCTACACAAAATCCTGACAGAAAATGCATGGGTCAGAAATAGATGGACTTGCTCATGTCTGAATTCAATGCTGGTGAGGGCAGTCATCTATTTTTGATAAAATATAAATATATATTTTAAAAAAAGTAGAGGCTGCTCTGCATCTTAGGCCATAAGTATTGTTATGTGGGTAGCCTTAAACTTCCAGGAAATTGCATTATCTCGAATACTAGTCTCAGGTATGAAGGAGCTAGAGGAAAAACAGTATTTTAAAAGGTAGTTTTTAATATAAATATTGTTTAAAATGTAACTTTTGATGTTTAATTGTAAAAATCTAGGAGATAACAGGCCTTGGCAAGAACTGTGTATTAGAATAATACCCCAGGCACACCTGGATGAGGAAAGCTGCTGACAAGAGACCATGGGTTGAAAGAGTATTTCCCAAAATTAACTGCTAAATTACACCTGACACTTAGCAGTCAAGAAAAACAGGTACTGACAATTTCTTATTGCTCAATGTGAATGTGAGTATTGGAAGACACATGTTTGTACAAGAGGAATGGAAAATGAACCAGACTATTGAGTTTACAGGAAGAACAGGGCAAATGCTGAGTCCAGCAAGCACAGTGTCCATCATTTGACAAACTGAGCAGCTAAAGAAACAAAAATACAAATGCAGTTCTTTACATGTAAGAATACTTTTAAATAATTAAATACAAAAATAAATTTAAATAGCAACCAGTTAACAGCATCACAATATTGCTGATGTAATTCATTGAAGTTGTCTAGTAGTTTTTAAAATCAGTGTTTGCAAGCATAAATAGAATAAATGTGACATTCCTGACCCAGATTATTGTGAAAGACAGAAAAAAATTCTGATTTTTTTTTTTTACATGAAAATGTGCTCAGAAGTGCAAGTAAAAAACATTAATGAATTGCAGTTTTTTATGACATTCTGGTAGAAAACTAAATCCATTATTAAAAAGTAAATTGTTTAGAAGCATTTCTATGTCCACTTAGAGCTGCTATCACAACAAAATACAAAAATAATAGGAATCTACAACTGTTTATTCTGAGAGTTTACCATTACATAACATGAAATACGTTTGTAAATCTGCAAGATGAAAAGACTAACATTTTTACTTCAAGTCATGCAGATACCCATTTAAAATGAAACATACAGAAGACACAAAGTAGACCTGGAAGTAGGTGTGAATCAAATAGGGTAATTATGGATGACAGAGGAGATGAAAGTTCTGAGATACAGTGAACTACAAAGAAAGCAGTAGATCATATTGAAGTAGGTGACTGAGACTGCAGAATTTCATCACTAAAATGACAGTATGAAAAACTAAAGCAATATACAGAAAATTTTAAACATTACAGGAATGGAAGGTTTAAACAAAAGTATATTGAACAGGGTTGGAGCATTTCACAGTAAATTAGAGAAGTACAATAGAAGGAGGGGACATTTCAAGTAAAAGAAAACATTTGCGGCCCATGAATGAATCATTCCATCTCTCAACAACAATGAAAAAATTGTCACAGCAAAAGGGAAACTGGGAAAGTACTTAAGAGAAAAAGAAAATAGTGGTTTGTACAGTAATAACATCGGTGACTGTGTCAATATAAGCACAATGGAGAAAATAAGCGCTGCCTTCATCCAGTTTTAAAAATACTTTCAGGTAGGATACAGGGAGAAAAATGTGCTGAAGACTCACACAAGATAAATACCAGCTGTTGTTTTTGTGGACTAATAGATTTTACCTAATTGCCACTAACATATAATACCGGTAGGAGATTATTTCCATTCTTCCCTTCTGTCCCTCATCTCTCTGATATACAGAACAAATGGACTGTTTGCATTTAAAGACTTTTATTCTGTGATGTCCTGTATAGCATTAAAAGAAACTAGAATTTAGTATCTTGTGGGAACATGGAACATGGGCTTTGCAAGGCAGCATGAACACCTCAGAGCAGACCACCCTTTCCACACCGTTGGCTCTGCAGACTCTTCTTTACCCTCTAAGCAGTACAAGTACATATTCCAACACCAAGTTGACTTGGTTTGGTTTTAAACACTGCTCATGCAGGATCAGGAATGACCCTCCTCTGTTCTTCCCTACCTCCTTACAATTCCTGAAAGTGTACTTGCACTGGTATCACATGTGTATACGTGTCAGATGTATCACATCACATCATGCATCAAGCTTCTGAAAAACCCCTCATCTGGTCTATGACAGGAACCATGCTGACTCTTCATTACATAAACCCAAAACCCAGCCAGCCACTGCTCTCAGGAGCTCATACAGCACCTGCAAATGCTCTGCCATATGTTCAGCATGTCACCCTAACAGACTATACAGTATGCAGCTGGGTTCCTTTCTACTCTGACCCTCTTTGCTGTATCTACCTGGGAATTCTCTCCACAACCCTAAGAGCTGTATTTCAAAAGGTACAAAAAACAATATATGTGAAGAATTATAGGGTTTATTCTGCAGGGAAATGATATTGATACCGAGAGCTTAATTTAGTAATAGGATGCTATCTGATGACCAAAAAACCCACCCAGTCATGAAAAAGTTAGATGAGGAAACCTATTCCAGTTTTCAATGTAGTTTTCTCCGAAATTCAAAGTTAAAAAGACTACGAAAGAACTTTTCCAATTTACTGAAATCCAATCTCATACTGGATCTCATCCAGGTCTATACCTCAAAGGCAGAAGGGATTTAGTCATATTTTTACATAACTAAATTCCTGAGTCACAATGAAGAGGGACAGTCAAAGAGTACTCAAGAAACAACTTCTGCCATTATGTAATTTCTTTTTATAGCATTGCTTCTAAGAAACAAACACTGTAAGACTATTTCAAAACTTCAAAGCCTTTCATCATTGATTATGGCTCATTTCTCATTCAGATTTACTGACACATTAATAGCTGCAGCACTAATTCTGCAAGAACAAATTATGTCTGCTGAGCTAACTCTAAGAACCTCATACATAATTTGCTATTAATCAGCTGTTTAAGTAATAATCATTTGAATACAACTATGCAGTACTACAAATTTCATATAATGGAATGGAATGCAGCTCTCTAGAAAAAGTTACTGGATGTCACACTAATCTCTGAGCTGGGTTAGTGAAGCAGTGCTACAATGCTGCCAATTTTATACACCTGAGATTAATGAAATGATCAAATGGATGTGATATGCACTGAAGTCCTAATTCACATAAAAAACCACCTTGCAGCAGCCCAGTACATCCCAGTGCTGTTACACATTTGTATTTCACTGTTCCTTCTTATTACAGTAACTACAACTAAATTTTGGAGTTGCTGCAGAAAAAAAACCCCTATTCCAATACTTTGTTTCCAAAGCCATGTTTCTCCATTTCCTCTCTGCCTGGGGCTTGCAGTACCTGTCCTTCTAAACTCTTCATGTTCCTCTTAAACTCAGAACATTTAAAACTAACTCAGCCCACATGCCACTACAGCAATTTCCAGAGCCCTTTGGAACTACAGACCTTGTCAAGCCCTGGGGCCCCAAGACAGCGTTTCTTGTGGGACTCAATTCTTGCCTTGCTCAGACCCACATGACCGTGGCTCTCTCATATCTGTGCATACCTACACTCATACCTCCTCACATCTTTGCAGATGCTCTCATTGTTGTTTGTCCCTGAGATCCAGACCATCACCACATTGTCCACAGCATGACAGATCACTTCCTCCCACCTTTGCATATGAAATTGCATTTAAGAAATATGACCTTGATCATGTCAACTCTAAAGCACCTCACTGCAGTCATAAAGAATATTAGCTTCACTTCTTTGTGCAGAAGCCCGATTTATGATTTTCTGTAAATTATCTAGCAATTTGCAGCACTAAGGAATGTTCCAATGAAATTCTTAATTTGCTCAGTGTCAGTTAAAAGCTGTCAAACCTGCTGATCCTCTTCATCAGCATTTACTGTGCTTCCTTAATTCTTGATCCAAATGTTTTCAAAAAAAATAATAAAGGTATCTGTAACTCAAAGCAGCAGCACCTATAAAACCTTCAAGCCTCTGGCAACTTCTCTAATCCAAAGCAATTGTGTTTCCTTGTAAAACAAGTCTCATGACGTCTGTAATAGCATCTCACTATAGTAACAATGGACTTAACGTTATAGCTCTCTTGCATCCCTTAAGTATTAATCAGATCTCATATTTAAATATGAGATTAGAGCACTCTTGATACCCTTCCTGAAACAGACAGACTAATCAGAGCGCCCCCCTCCACTTTTAAAGAAAGTACAATAAAGATCAGGACTGGGAAGCTGCTGTTGTTACTGCAGTCACACATTGCAGCTTGCTGGTCATTGCTTTACTCTATTACCTCATCCATTCACATTAAAATAACATTTCTAAATGGGCAGTCTATTCTATAGGCAACTCTGCCATTAAGTTCTTGCTTTTCTTTTAACTTGATAGTAAAGAAAAATCCCACTTTATAACCAGCATGATGGATTGCATACTTCATGCATTCTCCTCTGAATGAAAAAGACTCCAGGATCAAAATATTCTTTCTTCAATTTAGAAATTTCTTCATGAAGACATTTGTCTCTCTCATAAGTAAGCTCAAATTCTAGCAGTTTCCCAAATACACTAACTTTTTTCTAGTATTGTCCTGAAAACTGTAGCATCCACCAGCAGGTATTACTTATGACATAAGGGTGTTGCTAATGCTCCAGTATAAAAACATGCCTTCTTTTAATGACCAATCTTGCCTGAATTCAGCCTCATGCAGCAGAAAAATTTGTGACCTTCACACCTCAGTTTAACTCAGATTATATTTAACAGTATTACTTTTTCCCCCAAATCTCTAACCATCTCTAATTTCTACTGTATAAGAGGAAAATCCACAGTAAGCCGCTTGAACTTTATTAACATGTTTCAGCTACAACCAAGATTTTACTTTGCTGAATATCCCAAATATAATCTGCAGGCATAAATCTACATATTAAATCTACATATTAAATATAACAATATTAAGTTGGATATTAAATGCATTAAACGATTTGATCTAAATACTAAACTCTAGATTAAATACAGAAAGGAGAAATATCAAATAACTAGGCCCAGCCAACACAGAATCTGAAATTCCAAGAAAGGCAGAGTTTCAAGTATTTCAGTACCCATATAAAATATGAGTTTGTGTTTTACAGTTTGGATTTAATCCAAAGACCAGTTCATCCACCCCTGCCTTTAGGGAGGGAAGGAGAGCTGAAGAGGATGCTGCCCATATCAATATCCACACATGCTGCTGTGATGAACATGTGCTGGCATAGTTGGACAAACTCAGAGAATATACATAATTCAGGATAGAATTCTTTCACAGGAGCTTGCCATTGGGGAAGCAGGGAAAATGTGAAGCACTGTGAAAGCAGAAAGAGAATCTACAACCAGGGCGGTTCCTTAAAATATTGCCAGGGCTGCCTGTAGGGGTACAGTTAAAAGAGATTACCCAGCACTCACAAAAGCTGCAACAGATGCTCTTTAATTCTTCAGCTGAATGAACCTCTGTCATTTATCTTCCATATTTCTTATTGTGAACAAAACTTATGCAAAGACATTTCTTTGGGAGGCCCAAAATAACATCTTGTTTTGCATTTTATGTCTTCTTTGTTCATTATCCTTTTCAAATGTACTAAGAATTTAAATCAAGCCTCAAAATAATTTCATGACTGGCTCTCCCTGAAAACGTGCACAACATATCAGAATTTGTTAGATATAAGACTATTGCCTGTGGTGCAAGTGATGAAACCAGTCTCCGTGCTTGATACACTCTCCCAGCCAACTCCACTCTTTCAGAACTGCGAGCACACCAGTTACAGGTACAGCAGAGCATCACCACTGTTTTCACATGCACCATGTGTGGCAGAGGCAGATCCAGAGATGAGTACTTACAAATCACTCACCCAGGAGAAAAAAGCCTACACAATTGACAGCTAAGACAACTAATACAAAATGCATGTTTTCACAAGGGCTTGTCAAAGAAATAGTATTTATGGGAAGAATGAGTCATAGGCCATCAAACTTCATATACTGCAGTTACTCAAAGTAAGAAGACAAAAGGGAATTAGATGATTTTTTTAAATAACCAAGAAACATTAGCAAAACCAGCTGTTGCCCTGTAATAATTCTAAATAGCTTTGTTATGCCTTCATATTCTTTTCCAGTAGTAGCTGTCTTTTTAACTTGCATATTGGGTTTACTGTTGTTGGCAAACTGCCTCAGTAGACACCAGACAAATAAACTTTTCACCAACATAAAGACTTTTTAAACTATATCTCTTAACCTTCATCCCCTTGAGAGGCTAGCAAGTGATTACTTAATTTTTCTGTGAATTACTTTCTTTAGTTCCTGCCCCAGCTCGTGTTGCAGGCGTGGCTGCACTGCCACGTTTGTGTCATTCAGTGGCAGAGAGCAAAAGGCAAGGTCTTCCCTTGGTACTCTGACCCATGTGGGCTCCCAGGATTGCTCAACATACTGACATTATTGCTTTTCTGTTTGCTGGTTTTTTTCTTTAATGTGAATCTAAAATGGGCTGCAGGCGTTGGCTGAATCGTGTAAGTCGCCGCCTCTGGAGCCGGCTCCTCCTCTGAGGACGCCAGTTCCAATCCCAAGGAACTGGCTGTCGCCATCCGAGCTGCTCGGCCGTGGCAAAATGAACCTCAGGACTAAAGGGGGTGGGGCCAGTTCCGCGCACACTGTGCCTCACCTAAAACATCCATTGCACAAGCTTATCCCAAAATCTTCGTTTGTGAAGTCTAGCCAACAACAACAACAACATTCTTTAGTTAAAGAAAATAAATATGCATCTTAGCAGTTATCTCCATCTAAATCACATTTTGTATTTTTTTTCTTAATCATCTATTTTTTGTATTTATTGATTAACCTACTTGATTTCACACTTGACCTGCAGGGGATCAAATTCACTGCCTGGCAGCCTTGAGTCAGTACTTTACAATTACAAAAATTTGTGTATAGCAAATACTTAAACCGAACACATATTTTAAGATGACAAAGTACTGATGGGCTTGCACATACAGTGTTTCTCAATTTCCACAATCTCACTGCTTTAAGCTCATTCCAACTAGACTAGTTCTATGTTTAATTTTGTGTTTTAACTGAAGTAGAATTAATTCACTTATTCTCTTATCACATGCCTTAAATAGCCATTTTGCGAGATTTTATACCTTAAGAATCAGGTATCTGCATGTAAATCTTCATACACTGATGTCAACAGAACTGCTGCACACAGACTTTAAAATCAGATCTGAGATGTGAACCTTGTCACATTTTACCCACGAATTTCACTTCTCACAAGGGCTTGCAGCTCAACATAATTTAAAGACTGTGTTGTTAGATTTCAAGGGCTCATATTTTCCCCTAACCAAAGCCATTCATATTTATCCAGTAAAACTGTGTTATTTTAAGGTAGCTGTGTAACAATTAAAGGGCTAAAAATCACCATCAGACCTATAGAATAAAAAGTATATGAAAATAACAACAAACTCGGTAACTCACAAGCAGGTCTTGCTTCATGAAATATTACATATATAGTTTCAGTGTTGTGCTGGTTTAGAGTTAAAACAGTATGAGAAATGAATCCAACTCAGAATGGGATTGCAAGTCAGAATAACAATTTATTAAAAGATCACAAAAATACACTGAAACAGAAAAGGAAATTTGTGCCACAAAAAACACCAGATATACAGCCCAACACAGTCGGGCACAATTAGAGTGGAGCTCACCAACTCTGTGCTGAGCACCACGTGGCCCCCCTGTGAGTTTAAAGTAAAAAGAAAACAAGGTACCTGCTGGTGAAAGTGATGGTTGCAATCTGGTGGCAGTCTCAGTCTGCTCGCGGCTCTGGTCCTCCCCTGGATCTGAAGACCCTCCCAGTCCAAACCCCCAGCTTACATTCACTTAGGCTCCGCCCAGTCCCTCCCCCAGGGCGGAGACTTAAACAAGGGGTGATTTACTCTGTGAGATAAACAATGGCCTATTTTTGGCATCCCTGATGGCTCATTAGCAGACATGACCCCTCAGGTGGGTGTGGAGGCAATAGAACTTCCTTATCTCACAGAAGTTCCTAAACACCCTGCTTGTAGCCTGAGGGGTGGGGTGTGCCTTAAACAATACCTGCTAATGTGCCATTGTGAGCAGTTCGTGGGAAAAATGGCATAGAGGGTTTAGAATACACACCCACACAATGACAAACTGATCCTGGCTACTAAAACCAGGACAAGTGTCCCAGACGCAATACTTATGAATGCAACAGTTCATCACTAATTTGAAGCATGTTAATTAGCTATTATCTAGAGTTGGGGGTTTAGAGGTTGAGAGACCAAGGAAACAGAAGCTCATCCAAAACCCTTTTTTTTTAAATATTATGCTCTATAGACTTAAAAATTGGACCCTTTTCTCTGGGAAAATTGTTTATTGTATGCATAACACTATAGACTTTTTTTATGTCTCCTCATGAGGTCAGATACAACTTTCAGTTATAAGAACATGACTTTCCACCCAGTTTGACCTTAAACCAACTAAGAGAAGTCACTGCTAAGGAAAAATTACCACTGAAGTGATAAGAGATAACCAATCCTTATCTTCTCAGGCAGAAATAGACTAATCTTGGAATCAAATCTAGGGTTTAATTATTAAATTGTTTATTAATTTTCACCACTGCTAAGGTATCAGGTGGTCTCTCCAAGACTCCAGCCAGTTCCATTCCAATACCATGCTGCATGGTAGCTTTCAGCTGGAAGCCAAGTTATAATGTGTTCAAGGAAAAGATCTTGTAGAAAGGAAACTTCAGGAGAACCTAAAATACAGCAAGGGAAAGGAAATACCAGCACTTTACAGACGTTTATTAAAGTCTAAGCATCAGGAAAATACTCAGAATCAAACAAAAGGAAACCTTAGGCCAGTAAAAGCTAGGTTAGTACTAATTTCAAAGGCTACTGAAATTTGCAAAATTAGTGTCAACCAAAATACAACCAACAATATTTGCATTACAATAGCAACAGGGTTGTAAATATTTAAACAATCATGCTGATAAAATTATTCCGTAGTTCATAAAGGAAGAAACCTTAAGACATTGCGAAAATTTAAGTTGAGAAGTAGTTTACAACAAGTTTTCCATATGAGATTTCCACTCAGAAGTACATCCAAAAATTGATGTTCTGTTATTAGAATTTGTCATGCTTTATCTTCTCTGATTCTCACGTGAATCAGCAATTACTGGTATTAGAGAAAAGCTGTGCTAAATATGCATGATTTTTCAACAATTCTTCACCTTGCAATCAACTTCACTTATTACCATTTACTAGGTATGTATATATTTACAGGAAAACCAGAAGTTTACAAAGTTGGAAATGAAGCCATAACTCTTTGTACAGAAAGGTTTTATAGTCTAAAGTAGATGCTGGCAATAATAAAACACCAATGCACTATGTGATAACTGACTGTGCAAGTTTTCTTGCACCACTCTGAACACCTTAAGAAAAGTTTGAGAGATGTTTCCAGAGGAAATACAGATTGCCAGAAGAATGCAAACATTTTCACCAATTAAATACCTTTGGACAACATTTAACGGCCTACGAGATGAACCGAGCAAAATAAAAACTGGGTGGATGGAGCAGACTCATACATAATACAGTAACTCAGTTAACACTCAGACATTCAACAGTTCAATGAATGCTGAGGCAAATTTGCCTCAAGACATTCACAGCACCTTTGGGCAAGGCTGCAACAATACGTGTTTATTAAGTCCGCATCTGGTAGTAATTTGTCCAGCAGCAAACTCGTTTTTTAACTTGAATTATCTACAAGGGTTCATATACTCTGCAACTGTTTGCTTGAACTCAGATGCACATTGTATAATTTACATTCTTAATTATAAAACAAAGTTTATCAGTATCTTTGTGTTGTGTGATTTCTTATCTTTCACAGGAGAATAACAGCATGCATCTTAAACAGTCTATTCATTCTTCACTGAGACAAAATATATTGGAATGGAAGAGATTTAACCTCTGAATTATTTAACTTCTCCCTTCTTTACTGGTGACTTTTTCTTCAAAGGAAGTTCGAAAATCGTTCTAGAGAACTCATAGTTCAAACACACACACAAAAAAAACCCCAACAATAAAACCCAAAACAAAGAGAAAACTCAAGGTGTAATCCTAATTTACCAAATAGTTTTAGTAATGGACGAGACATTTCCAGTTACAGAACTCATTGATAACTTCTTCACCTAGCACTGTCAGAGACTGGCAAAGAAACCATACCAGAATATTGAAGCTCTTCTGTGATAGCTCATTACATGTGAAAACTGGGGGTATGTCTTCTGACTTATGGAAATGTAATGAGGTGTACCAAGCTCCTAAGAGGCACAATTCATTTCTAAAGACATCTGCAAATTCCTATTCCAGATTTCACAGCTTCAGTATAGCAGTTCCTTCTCCATGGACACCCCTGTGTGGTGGGGGAGAAGTGAAGCTTGTGTGCCCTTTTGAGGTTGTGAGCTAAACTGGAGGTGGTTTATGCCTTTGGTAGGGTCTCCCATACTGGTCAGGCCTCAACTGAAGGGTCAGACAAAGCATGTCCTTGGGCAGGATGGGCTTGTCAGCCGCTCGACAACCATCCTAGGAGAAGGACAACTCTAACTCCAAACCTGGGCAGATGGAGCTCGCTCAGCCCTATCAGGCCATCCATCTAAGAGAGGGATGCTCTAACCAAACCTACATCCTGAGGACCTCGCTGTCACCGTCCAAGCTTGCNTGGTCGCTCAAGACTGACCCTGGACATGACGGTCTTGTTTGCCAGCATCCTGAATGACCAAGCAGCCTTTTTCAAGGACAGCACTGCTTGCTTCACATGGAGAGAGGCCTCGAAAAGGTGGTCTAACCAAAGCGCATCTCCACCGTTCACCTGGATGACTAACCATGGCCAACGGGCA
>VXAU01001758.1:22737-80449 GCA_013399695.1 Formicarius rufipectus | reverse complement strand
GTGATCTTTTATTAAATTGTTGTTCTGACTTGCAATCCCATTCTGAGTTGGATTCATTTCTCCTGCCAGTTTAACTCTAAACCAGCACACCTTCCATGTTTATATTATAATTTATATTTATATTATAATTTCACAGAAATCTTTTCTTTTTCTGAGCCTCCATTGACATTTTCTTTCTTAAGATAAGTGTACTGCAATTAACATATGAATTATTATTATAGAATTTTAATTATTATTCTTATTACTTCTTGGTCTGAACACCCAGAAGTCTTCAAATACTGGAAATTGACTCTTGTCTGCAGAAGGCGTTGAGAAAGTTAAGCATTTTGGGTGGTTCAGTTTCTCCAAGACTAAGAAGCAGCTAAACCTGTGCCTGAAGAACAGAAGTACAAAAAGGGTTATTTTGTTATTCACCTTCTGTCAGAATCTTTTGTATAGACTTCTCATTAGCAGACTTCCCCTAGACACGGGAATCTCTGTGGCAAAGCAAAAATTTAAATTAATATCTCAAAAATATCTCATAACTTCATGATCCCTCCTCCTAATCTCTAAGTGACCAAGATTCAAGTTCACTATATTCTGAATATCCAGGACTGTCTGAGACTTACTATGCATGACTGTATTTGACACTTGGGAGCTACTGCAGACTACAGTGCTTTCTTCTTGCTAGAACAATTTCCTTATACATAATACGTAAAGTTCAACTAGTCATTCTTTATAATGTATAAAATTTTCAAGGCCCTATGAGGAATTAGAGACCTCAAGTGATGGATGCTTTGCTTGTACACTCTAAAAGACAGATATAGGAGAAATGCTGTATTATATAAAATGGGAATTCAAACTGTTGAAAAAGCACTGTGCTATCTCCACTTTAGACAGGCAAACGTGGAGCAAAAATTGTTTAGGAAGCATTTGTAAAAGAACCAGGTTGTCCAGATGGAGGCAGTGCTCTCTAAGAATGCTTTTGTTTGGAAGAAACCTTTAGATACAGAAGCAAAAATATGCAGTGGTACTCAGATGTAAAATACTTAAGCTAGACACCTGATCCCAGTACATCATTCTTTAACAGTCAGTATTCAGTGAAAAGAAAGAGCAGTAAAGTATCAGTCACCTTTCAAGTGGCTAAATGACATTTAGGGTCAAGGACAGGATACAGTGTCTGAGGACACTAGTTTACTTCTGTTAACTAACACAGAGAAGCTACCTAAATTCTTATTGCAGCTTTTAGGGTGGGATTAGCTCCACATTCAGATAGATGAACCTCATTGTCTTTATTCAGCTTAGTTAATACAGGTAAGAGTTCCAAGAGCTATCCATTAAAGTAGCCACCTACATTGGTGGTACCTGAGTACCTTTCTATAATCTGTTGATTGTATTGAATAGATGCCCACTGACTATACTAGGTCTTAGACACCAAGTTACAAAGCTGACACCTACATGTAAGACAGCCAAACTTCAGAGTTAATCTGGAGCTGAGTACTATCTTTAACACCTGAGTATTTTTTAAAAACTTAAGTAACTTGTTTTAACTGAATGCAGGAACATAAGAAATGGGATTAGAACGGACTATTGGACCCTCACATTTACTAAAGATATTTAGGTAAGACTGATAGGTGAACACCTGTGTTTCACACACTCTGGTTTCTCAACCAGAATGCAATAAACATTTCACAGCACCTCAGCAGAAATTTTAGGGATAAGAATACACATTGTAACATATCACATGTTGGGAATAGGATCCAGATCTCAAATTCAAGAACAGTTGCTTAATAAGAATAGCCCTTCTTCCTTCCTTGGAGAAATTAGAACATATTTTCCTTCTTAGTATAAAACTAATGAATACCCTGAAAGATTCTGACATAAGATAATTTGTTTGAAATAGCTGATGAGGTCTAACACTGCCAGAATACACGATAAAAAATCAGTCTACTGTGCATAGCAATTTTATGTTTGTACTAGAACTAAGGCAGCTGAGTGACTCACTCCTTGCATTTGAAGAAAGTTCATGAAGTTGACAATACAGTTTTGAACACAAAAACCCAAAATGCTGCTGACTCACTTTGTCGTATTCTACTTATCTGCAGATAAGAGCTGGTCACTGTCCTGTCATTTTAAAATATTGTATTGCCATTCCCTAGATCAGTGGTAAGTTGTTATTTCTAAAAGATTTTTGTAGCAATCCTCTTTTATTACGCTGGACTGCATCATTTTTCCAGCTTCATTTCCTTCCTTCGGTCTGAAGGAAGCCCTTGAGATGGTTGAAAAAATTAAGGCAAAGACTTTACATCTTATAGAAACATGTACTGAGGAATGGTAAAGGACTGCTTGGCAGCTGACTTAGAGGTGGAATCTTCACGAAAAATTATGTTCAAAGCTAACAATACCTCTTTACTCTCTGTAAGGTACACAACATTAATGGAATAGAAAGAATTATAATAAAAAAGCAGCTGAGAGCAATAAACTTATGCCTAAGAAAATACTTTTATTGCTGTTAATATTGCCATATGTAAAACTTCGTGAGGTTACACGTGGTCTTAAATCAATCATTAGAAAGTGGTTTATTTAACCTACATCTTACGGAAATATTTTTATTATCCTTTATACTGTTATCCTGTGCAGTATCACAGAATTTTGTTAAGGGGCTTCTACTCTCCCCACCATAGAAAGATTCTTCTCTCTCAAAATAACAGAAAATACTAAATTTTCAGATTTTGAATGTTTAGATACACTGATCTGGAGTTCTATTTCTTGTAAGACATGTAACAAGTCACTGTCTGAAATTGTCCTTTGCCTCAAAGTAGCAAAATCAGGTAGAGAGAAAGATATTGTCAAGAACATTGACTAATCTTTGTTTGAAAAGAAGAAAAAAGTAAATTCCCTCATTTTATTATGGTCTTTCTTCACCTACAAAAGACATAATGGTTTTCTATCTATGGTCCTACATGGCTGATATTTTTAACTGAAGATTACTTCTCATTGAGGTGGCGGGCATTGGCCGAGTGGCGTAGGCCCCTGCCTGTGGAGCCGGCTCCTCCTCTGAGGACACCTGTTCGAATCCCGAGGAACTCACTGTCGCCGTCTGAGCATGCTCGGCCGTGGCAAGATGAGCCTCAGGAGTGAAGGGAGTGGGGCCAGTTCTGCGCACACTGTGCCTCACTTAAAAAATCCATTGCGCAGGCTTATCCCAAGATCTTTGTTCGCAAAGTCCAGCCAACAACAACAACTTGTCATTGAAAGGTTAATATTCTCTTGGTTCCATTTTCTCTCAGATTTATCTTTCTTATGGATATTTTTCTAGAAGCCCATTCTTCTATGCTACTTTTTAACTTGTGCCAGGTTTTTCTCTCACTTGAAATAATTATTTATTCTCACTTCCTTCAATTTAAAGTCAAGGCAAACAGTCTAACAAGCTGCACCTAACTTATCAGTTAATGCAGCTTAATTTATGGTCAGTAAAATTGGTTGGAGTAATGATACCAAAAATCACAAATCTGATAGTTGTTGGGGTTTTTTTGTTTGTTTGTGTTTCGTTTTTTTTCTGCAGAAAATTTAATCTGGAATCACAACTGGGGAAGAAACACATTGGCTAATAACCATTGAACATGCAAGGGTTTGTTTTTTTAGTGTATGTGCTTTTTTTTAAAGCTCTGTTTTGGCATTTGATATCTCTTGCTAATTTCCATACTCTTCCAAACACTTCTACTTTTTCTTTCCTTATCTTTCTTGTTGTCTGTTATTTTCGTGCTACTGGCAATAACTTGTAGTTTCAAATATATTTCACGAATTCGTTTTTGGTTCATTGAGATAAGGAGGCGGGTGGTAGGGTGCAAGTAGTGATAAAAATGGTACAGGAAAGACAATGTCAATATTGTTTATCAGTATACAGTTTGTTTGATCTCTTTTCCTTTTGGTTCAAAGAATCTGCAGATATTTTTAATGCCTCTATCTTCACACAGACTTACAACCTAGAAAGAACTAATGAAGGAAACTAAGATGCACTGTTGGATTAATTTCAAAACGCCTCTTTCCCTTAAGGAAACCTGGGTTATATATTATAACAAATGAGGTCTACTTTGAAATTCAGGTCTAGAGGGGAGTTAGACATCTTTGACAGATCTGTCAGATTTACTTGATTTTGGAGTGATTGTAAGATATTTTAGTGTTGGGGATTTTTGTTGTTGTTTGTTGTTGGTTTTTTTGTTCTGTTTTGTTTTTGTTTTTCTATTGAGGCAGAGGAGACCTCTTTATTGTTGATAAGTCATCCTTTAAAAAGAAAAAGGAGATAAATTTTTAAAATAATATAGGTTAAATCTCTATCCAGAAAGTTCTCCCTGTCTTTGAAATATTGCTCAAATTAGAATTCAAAGAGGAGAAAAAAACTATTCATAATTTCCTTTTTTTCTTTTACAGAGATGTTTCCCATTTGAATTGAACTTGATTATCTCAGAAAACTTCTGTAGTCATTAAAGAATTTCAAAATTCCAGTAACATGGCTAATATAATGGTAAAGTGACATGCTGGATACTGTCAAAGAGTTACGTCATACAAAGCAAAAAGTGATGCAAATGTTTAGTTTGCCTATAAATCACTACCTTTTTCTTCCTTCTCTGGTTATCACAACTGCTAGTAGGAGTCATTATAACTCTGTGGTTCCTCTGCACTAGTGATGGAGGACTAGACTCTCATATGCAAACTATATTATCTTTATCCAAGTGGAGTTACTGACTAGTCCCTCTGCTGCTATTCTAATACAATTTTATCTAGACCAATATTGGCTTAGGTTCTTCTACTTGTATTTTGGTTATAAGTCATAATAATAATGTATTGAAGTACCTTGTCTATCTGGCAGAACATTGATGTGGAGTTTGCATATAGGGCTATACCTATAAAAGGATAAGCACAAATGTTTGTTTTCTCCAAAATCTACAGGAAGAGTAGGACAACCTTTCCTGCCTACACACACACACACACACACACACACACACACACACGCTTGTACTGATAACCATATTTCTGTTTCTGTTTCTTGAGTGGAATATTATTTGCCTAAATGGATTGAACACTTGTGGGGGGGGAACCCAACTGAATATGTTTATTTGTGGAGATGAAGAACTGGAAGAAATACCACAACTTAGGATTTCCCGAATATTATTTCCATTACTTGTTGTATTTATTCAGTTTTAGGACTCGTTTTAGGACTCATTTTAGGTCTGTGTGAAATGTATAGTAATCTAGATGTGAGAAGCATAGAATCTACTTACTTTCCTTTGTCAGTGCCAGAACAAGTACAGCATGGCAAGAAATAGCAAAGCAATTTCAAGTTCCCAAACACGACCCTTTATTTATTTGTTTTAAAGATTAGTGTAATATAAAATAAGAAAAAAATAAACTAACCTCACTTGGAAAAGTAACCTCACAGAAAATACAAGTTTCTGCACGACTTGTATTTTAATAAAATTTTTAAAGATGGAAGGGATAAACCATGATCTTAGTGATGTAATGAGTTCCTAGGATCACGGGGTTTTTTTTTATTATTATTTAATGATTGCAAGTTTTCCTATATGAAAATGCTTTATCATCAATTCAGAAGACAGAAATATTATCTGTACTTAAAAATACATTAGACTTCTTCCATTACTGAGAAAAAAAGTTACAAATAAAAATTATGTTTTGAGATTACTTATATGCATATGTTCAAAGAATATTAAAGATATCATCTTTCTTAGGAACACTGTTTCTTGGCTTTATTTGACATTACAGAATTACAGAAAGACTGAATAATTCAATCTGGAAGGGACTTTAGGAGGTTTCTTGCCCAACCTCCTGCTCAAAGCAAGGTCAGCTTTGAGATCACCAGGCTGATGAGAACTTGATCCATATGCTCATATACTCATAACTTCTCCTTTCCTGCACAATGGCTATGAGCCTTGCAGGCCCTTAATTCTTTCAGTCCATAACCTACATTTCAATTAAAACAATTTAAAATTAAAATTATTATTTCACTGAGATACAGGGTCACTTTTACAGTTCCTAATCTTTCATGACCTAAGCGCTGTAACCTTGATTTACCATGCCATAAGCAGATATTTAAGCAGGCAGTGTTCATTCATTAAACACTCATTTTAAATTCCTCTGTAAAAAGCAATTAGCTTGCCAAAGTCTTATCCAATGTCATACATTTAGGCCACTGACATACAGAATTTCCTTGTAGCACAGAAAAAAAATTTGTATGACACTGAGAGTACAAGTTTCTCATAAGATTGGCCTTTGCAGCAATATAAAAAGCTTAACCCCTGTGAGCCATACTAAGGATCAAGTAATGTTCCCTTTGTATAGGGTTTTTATTAATGTCTTATGACTGTGTAGTGAGCAGTAATGAACTGCAAGTACTGGAGCAGAACATCAAGAAAAACACTGAGATTTTTCTGTTTCTATGCCTTTGAATGCTTTAACATAGCTTCTGGCTCAGAGTTCTGGCTTGCAATTTGAAAAATAAAGATGTATTTCATAGGGACATTTGACAACTGAGATTTTCATGCACCTATGCCAGCACAATCCTGTCTTACCCACACATTATCAGCATATAGGTTGTATTTGTCTTGGCACAAAATGACATGAACAATGCAATCCAACTGGCAGCAGCAATCCTTGAAACTGTAACATGAGAAGAGCTCAGCTGAGGTCAGAGAGGAGCAGATTTCCATCTAATCCTTAAAATAGCCTGACCTCAAGTCAAACAAGAGTGATGATTAGGTTTACTGCATACCATACAGAAATTCACAGCCTTCCAGGAATATACTGTGTGCTACTGTGCTGAGTCTTGAAAAATCTTTACTACAGAGACAAAAAGAGAAACCAAGTTCAGGGGGGAACTAAAGCACTAGTCCTTTTAATATCTGTTTATATTCATATTCTACTATTTCCCAAGACAAAACAGTGGCTTTCAGCCTAGGTGTATAATTCATACAAGCACAGGTACTCACATCACCAGGGAGTGATCCATTTACCACTCCCAGGTTTTTTAAGAAACACAATGATGCATGGGAATCACCAAAGGAGAGATGCAATTGGACAGTCTGGGAGAGACTTTCATGTAAATTCCTCTGGTTAGCAGAAAGGAGGGTTTCTATGAAGCAAAATTAAAAATAGTTTGTCAGTCTTTCAATCATACACACATACCCTACAGAAACTTTCACAAAAACCTAGAGTTGCCATGAGAAAGAAGTTTTCTTTGGCAGAACTGAATCACTGGACTGGAATTCTTTCTCCTTTACAATGAAAACAAATCTGATATTTTGTGCCCTTTTTTATCTTGCAGATTAAAGCATAGATTAACACACCATTTCCATATTTTCTTTCTAATCCTGTAGTCATGACAGAAGGTCATTGGTTATAATTTGAAAGCCTTCCTCATCTCAACTGCTTCCCAGCTCACCTCAGAGGAAACTGGTTTATGGTTTAAAAAAAAGATAGTTCTTCCTGGGTGTAAAAAATCAAATCACTAGACTAGTAGTTCATTGAAATTACTCCCATAAACAAAAAAAATAAAAAGAGGAGAAAAAAACCAACCAAACAAAGAAATGGAAAAAAGACCATAGGATTAATAGAAACCACGGCTTCATAGCTTTAGATATACCAGCCAGTATAGAAGCAACAGCTTCTCCTTTGTATGTTCCTGAATGTCACAACTCCAATACATAAGATTTCTCCCTTTTCCTACTTCTCACTGTGCAGTACCATAAGTTGTACAAAGCAGACTCCTCAGTAAATCCTGTATACACAAGACTCTGAAGAAATTCCTCTCTATGTAAGTGTGAAAGGTGTTATTTTCAAGTACTGGATAAGCCACTCACACAAAAGAGCTCTACAGAGCAATCTACGAGAAGAAATAAAGTAGTTAGGGTCAGAGTTTATATACACCTTTTTTTGTCCCTTCTCACTGTAATGAGTGTGCAACAGTTCTAGCTCAGTTAACCTTGTCTTATTTTAGCTAGACTTGATTTGATCTAAAAATACAGTGCCTTTTCTTCATAGGCCCTGTGACCTAGCTGTGAGAAAGCAAAGAGCAGAAGCCTGACAGGACTGTAGCATTTCTGAAAGCATAAAGAAATAGCAGTGTATGCTTGGGGACATTTGTGTAGCAGTTTGGTGTTATGAGCCACCCATGACCTTGGGCTCCAATTCAAAACAGTTGTTACATGGAGAGGTACCTCCTCCCAGGTGCTCTTCTGCAGCCATCCTCCCTCCCACCAGGGCTGGACTGCCATAGCAATTGTCTAATCCCTCTTTCTGTAGGGTCAGATACCTTACCCTGCAGATACTCCTGCTATATCCCTACCTTTTCTTCATTCTGGTCTCACATGTGCCACCTCCTCCACACAGCTTGACACTCACCTCTATTGCCCTCACTTGTGTCCTTACATGCATGAAGGTTTTGAAGAGGTAAAATGTAAACCTCACACACAAACTCCTTTTTTTTTCCTTCCATATTCTGAAACCATAAAAAGATGACAGTCTGTGTTTTTTCTAAAGCTGCAGAGACATACAACGTATAGGTTGGTTTCGGCCTTTCCATAGTGCTCATCATTATGCTAAGCAAGTTTAAAATAATTTAACTGATATTCATAAATACACACTAAAGCTGACTTGTAATATATTATTTCATTGTATCTTGCCTGAAATATCTTCTTCTCTCTCATCCAAGCAGATTAGTAATCTTGAATTTCTGCCAGAGGGTTTCCTAAAGAGACAGGCTAGGAACCAAATAACATTAGTTTTTCATCAGTGAAGAGCCACACAACTACTCTATCAAAGTGATTAGTACAAATCACACTCAAACACGTAAGCTAGCAGCAGTTGTTAGAGCTTCAAAGTGATTGTAAAACTGGAAAAGTACCTTTTGTTGCTACTGTGCTCTTTATGGAGCTTCTAAATTTGGAAGTAAGTTAGAATTAGAATTTGGAGAGAGTTTAAGATATAATAAGTACTTGTGAATAATTTCGTATGTTGGGGTTTCTGTGTTCAGAGTATCTCCTTGCTTTATAGCTCACCACACTCAGGAATGGATACTGATATAATTCCACATTATATAGACTTTCAGCTGCAAAGTGTGATAATTTATGAGTAAATTTCACTGTACTTCCAACTTATTTTTCAGAAGTAGAGGATAAAAAACCCCTAATTATTTCTGGTTATGTATGACACATGCTTTAAACTGAAAAGTATAAAAGTAGAAAGTACTCAAAATAAATAGGCAAACTTCAAGCAAGCTGTTTTTCATAACGATTTATTCTCTTGAAAGAAGTTGAGAATGAATGTGTAGCATTAGAAAGAGAAAATTATCACAGTGACACTTCTGAAGCATGTGGTAAGCCTTTTGCTGAGATAAGGAAGTGACTGGGGTAGGTCAATATTTATTCTAGAGGAAAAAAATATAATACAGGTAATGTACAGTACTGCTACACAAATAACAATAAAATTTATGATCCAACAGTAGACAAGAAAATGGCTTACCAATACTATCCTCTCTGAAAAACAAATAAAAACCTCAGGTTACAGCACAATGTTGATAAATAAAAGCCATTACTATAACCAATAGACCCCAGTGTTTACTCTGAAATCATGAACTTTCTATCAATGTAAATGCAAAATGGACACTTAGAGGAAACTAGGAAGGCTCTGAAATATCAGCAGACTTTCTAGGATTCAGGAACTTTCCTTATATTTTCAACTATGCAAATGTCAAATTCTCGAGGCTAAAAGCAAACCCTCCACAAGCACACAGATATGAAGAATACTAATGTCTCTTTAGTAAGTTGAAAATTTGCTAAGCTTAACAAATTAACCTTTAGACTTACAAATTTCCAATCATAAAATTCTGGTAGATAATAACACCACTGAATAAAGTAACTGAATAACCCTACACTCCATTAAAGTCTTGATCTCATAAAATACAATTTATGCTGTAAACATACAATTACAATGTACATTGAAGAAAAATCCAAACAAATACTGATGAGACACTCAATGGATTTCCAGTCTTGGTTTATGTGCAGTAATTTGTGTTATAGTTTGGTTTCGTCAAAGATTCTCAACTATAAGGAAGATTTTACTTTTGTGCACCTTTATTTTTGGAACAGAACTGTGTATAACTATGACATGACTCTTTAATAGCATGCATGTTGCTTCATAAACTTGGTAAAAACATTCAATCAGAATAATCTGTTAGTTGCCTGGTAACTTTCTTTAGAGGGGTCATTTTTACCTCATACTGAACCGTCAGTGAAAGATTGAAAAGTGGCCTGAAATAAAGTGATATTCCTTTCTTTCATTGTGTACTATCTATTAAACAGTTATTGAATTTAAAATGGCACAGTATTCTCATTTTATAAATAATTTGTTTGCTTTCAGGCACTCAGAGTATTTAGCTACCCATGAATAAATGCCAAGAGAAGCAAAATAATGCTGCTTCATTTTCAAAACAATGCATTATCTTTTGCAAGTCCTCCATTCCATATCCCACTGGAAAGACCTTTTTTTTCCCTAACAGACTGAAGAGACATGTATAAACTGTTTATAGTATTTGGTCTGACTACTGATTTTGAATTTTCTCTTTCAGAAATTAATTGCACTACTTTACCAAGCTCAGGTGAAATCTGGCTCCTGACTCTAAAGTGCCTACATTCCATAGGCTGATACCTATATTGCCAGTGTATTTTGAGAGCATTCAAAAACTGTTGTAAATCCTCCTAGGTTCCAACTTTTTTTTTAATTTCTTACTTTTTTTTTTTAATAAAGATAACAGGAGAAAACAAACAAAAAGAAAAAAAAAACACATCCCAAACAAACAAAACCACAACCAAAAAGCAAACAAGCAAACAAACAAAAACAAAAACAAACAAGCAAACAAAAGGTTTGACTGCAAAATCAAAATAATATCCAAAGTTTCTTATCTAGTTTTATCTTTTCTTATTTTATAAAAAGGAACAATTGTTGGCTTTTAATTCAGTCATATTCAATACCTTCATGTTTTTAACACAATCAATTCTATTATCTTCATAAAGCTCAAGAATTACAGCTTTAGAAAAGAAACATACATAAAAGCAAGTTTCATACTTAATAGCTTTTAAGTCTGCCTTTCCAAAAAGACCTCATTCTTCAACAGTCATCTCTTTCCTTCCAGGGACATATTATCTGATAATTGGTCATTCAAAACACCATTGAAGCATTGTAAGGATGCAGAGTTGTTTCTGCCTAAGCATACAAGTCTGGTACTCCATCTAGATTTCTATCCTATGTACAATGAATAGTTACTATATCTGTTAGCAATCAAACACCTGATAATATTGCTTATCTGAACTATAGTTCAATATAGTGGCTCCTCTATTCACTTTCAGTTGTGAAGATATTTTAAAGAAATAGTAGTATACAAACTGGCCTTTGAAATGTATGCTCCAAACAAGAACTGATCCCTTAATGTAGTTGATACAAAGGACATCACCTAGCTATGAGCAGATATGAAATTCACAAGTGTTTAATACTGTTCAATACAATAAAAGGAAGTTTCAGTAATAATGTATCACTTTCAAACATGTCACAATGTTAAAAGCATTGGAAGGAATGAGGAAATTATTTTAGGTTTTTCATATCCTGCCTTAGCAATTCACATATTGTATGATTTAATTACAGTTTACTCCATAGTTATAATAGACATAAAGAAACTAGGGGAAAAAAACTTAGGAAAAAACATCAACCTATGTCATTGGGTATAAGTAATATCTCTGATATGAGAATCACTGAAGAGTCCAGCTCTATGTAGCTTTTGAGAAAAAAAAGATTGATATTTGTAAGGACAGAAGTAGTGACCACTAAAATGTTCATAAATACCCATGAAATCAAGGGTGGTGCAGAGAACACAAATAGGAAATGACAATTTAAATCATTCATTGATTAAAAAAACCTGAACAAATAAACAAACAAACAAACAAACAAAAAACCCAAAAAAGAAACAAACAAAAAAAAAACCAAAACAGAATACACCAATAGAAGTCAAAAGTTAAAAAATCTGCAACAAACTTTTAATATTTTTTCTTCACATGCACAGGATTTATGGAACCAATTGTCAAAGGATGTGGTGAGACCAGATGATAGAAATGTGTTTAAAAGGATATCAAACACATTTCAAGGGAAGGATCTTTGTTTCTGAGGAAATCTATAGCTTTGAAAGTCTGTAAATAGATGAATTCTGGAACCTACGAGATTCCTGAGAAGCCATTAGATTAATGCTTGCCATGAATTTATCTTTTCTAAAAATATCCAGGGTGATGAAGGCTGACTTCTGGTCTTATTCACAAGGAAAGTAAGTAAAGTTTGATCAGTTACATTGGCAGAAAAAGCAAATGCCCTGGAAAGAGTTTTTCCATTCTACAGTCATTGTAAAATAGAGATGAAGTGTGGGAAAAGGACAAAGATAATAGCAGGGTTACAGTTCTGTTTTGCAACACAGTGATTTTTGTTTTTTTCTTGTGCTATTTGTAACGTACTCCAAATTCCCAGATTATTCATTTTCTGTCTAATTAGTTTGCAGTAAATATTCTGCAGTATCCTGTTTTTGATAATAATAACTATGTTAAGAAATCATGACATTAACATTCTCTTGTATTAGTAATATGTCGATCATCAAAATATATTAATATTTTTGCCACAAAAATATACTTAATCAAAGTCAGGTTTTTTTCTCTTATAAAGTTCTCTGGCTCATTTCTGTTTCAAAGGTTGTTACTTAGAACAAAAGAATATGTTTCTTTACTAAAAGCCAGCATAATTCCAATAAATGCTAGAAGACCCGAGCACTAATTCTGCACAGTATTTCCACATGAAAAATGTCAAAACCTGAAAACAGTTTCAGGGTCCAAAACTGACATTAAACTTGGGAATCATATCAAAAAAATTTGTACTGCTGTTCACTAAGGCAGACAGTGGCAGAAAAAGGTCAGTAACAACTGATTTCAGTGGAGTTGCTGAAGCTAATACAGATTATCTAACTGAAAAGGCAACACAGCCTTAGCTTCTCAGTCATTAGCACAAACCCATGAAAGAGGTAAGGGTATACTGAGAATGATTATATTGTCATGTTATCAAAGGCACACGTTAAACATATGTTTATTTATTAAAACAAGAAAGAAAAATACAAAGGAGGAATTAACATTCAGAAGAAAAACATCATAAGCTTCCATTCTTAGTTACTTGCAAGGGAACTGCATCAATCTGTTTTATCATTCAGAATATCTAAGCATCGGTAAGACAAAACAGTTGATTGCACCAGGTTTATAGAGGTGACATGTGATGATATTCCTATATAAACACACATTTTCTTCACGTTTTCATCCTTTTCCTTATAATAGTCACACAACATTAACAAAAGTGGGAACTTCTATGTCTTTGCACCCAGGGCAGAGCAGGAGGAGAGATCCCAGCAGGGATGCCCTTGTGGGCTTGGGAGAGACCCCTCTGGGGCAGGTCCCTGGGAATGCTCCAGGCCAGAGCAGGGAAAAGCGTGAGGAGGAAGGAGCAGCAGAGAGGGACTGTTCTGGACATCCGCAGCCCCTCACTTGCAATCTCTCTGCACCATCAGGGTGAGGAGATGGAGGAATCAGGAGAGAAGGAGCAAAGCTGAGTCTGAGAAGAGGGAAAGGGTGAATTGAAGGAAGGTGTTTTCATATTTTCCTTTGCTTCTCACCATGCTGCTCCCTTTTAATTGCCAGGAAATGCGTTTTCCCCAAATGAGGGGGAGTGAGATGGCAGTCAGAGGTGTGCAGTAGCGGGCTCAGGGCAACCCTTTCACAGAAAGTGTGGCTAACCATGTAACTACTTACCTGTGGAAATCCAGCACATATTCAAAAGTTTTCGCTGCTGTTATTTAAAACTATCCACTTTGTAAGAAAAAGGAGTACTCAAAAATGCTGTCAAAAACCCATAAGGGATATACAGGGTAACTATATTTACAAATAGCACTTAAAAAGACATGTATGAAACAGCCTTTATTGTCTATTTGACAGTCTAAAATCTTCACTTTTCAAAAAAGGTTCAGTCTTAGTGATTAGCTTCAACTAATCAGGAAACATATACAGCTTGTAAACAGAAACATGATTTCTCTTTATTTATATAGTAGCTTAACAAGGAAATAAGATTGTTTCCATGCCAAAAAAATGCATTAGGTAAGGATATTTTCAACAAGGGAAAGCGGTAAATTCTGCACCTGGGCTGGGGCAACTCTGGTTGTACTCACAGATGGGGGAATGAGATGATGGAAAGCAGTGCCATGGAAAGCGACCTGGGGTCCTGGTCCATGGCCAGTTGGATATGAGTCAGCAGTGCTGTGCCAGCCAGGAGGGCCATCCCTGTCCCAGGGGTCATCAGGCACAGCATTGCCAGCTGGGTGAGTGAGGGGATTGTCCCGCTCTGTTCTGCACAGGGGTGGCCTCGCCTTGAGTATTGTGTGTAGTTTTGGGCACTACAATATAAGATATTAAATTATTAGGGAATGTCGAAAGGAATGCAACAAAGATGGTGAAGAGCCTTGAGGGGAAGCCATATGAGGAAAAGCTGAAGTCACTTGGTCTGTTCAGCCTGGAGAAGAGGAGACCGAGAGGAGACCTCACTGCAATTATAACTTCCTTTGGAGGGGAAGAGGAGGGGCAGGCACTGATCTCTTCTCTGGAGTGATGAGTGACAGGACCCAAGGGAATGGCTTGAAGTGTCAGCAGAGGTTTAGGCTGGATATTACAAAGAGGTTCTTCACTCTGAGAGTGATTTGGCCCTGGAACAGACTCCCCAGGAAAGTGATCACAGCACCAAGCCTGCCAGAGTTCAAGAAGCATTTGGACAATACTCTCAGTCACATGGTGGAAATGGTCCTGTTTAGGGCTAAGAGTTGGGCTTCATGATCACGGTGTGTCCCTTCCAACTCAGCATATTCTGTTATTATGTGAAATGGAATTACCTCCAGGAACACCACTAGAGTTTGGATCAGCACCTTGTCTTTGATTTGTGAAAGACTAATCTATTTGCAAGAACTAAACTGAAGCCTGAATTTAATAGTTACACCAGATATGTGAGATAATTAAGACTCTCCATGCACTTGTTATGATGTATTTTTACTTTACAAAGTATTCTGCTGAGAACTATGACAACATGAATCAGCATAACATTCTTCTTTCACACATTATTTTGCATGAGGAGAAAAGGTTAACCCCCTATCAGAGGATAGGGAGTTACTACACTGCAAAGAAGTCTGGAGTCCTCTACTTGATTTTTCCTAGTACTGGTTTTGAGCCTTCCCCTCTCACAGCTCTGCTGAGGGACCTTCCTCTAGGTTTCATGAGGTCTGCTGGTATTTTTCCTCTTGACAGCTACACTAGTTCTCCACAGTTTCTATAATGAAAGGTGAACAAGGTCTATTCTAAGTCTATGGTTCTGTAAGAAATCTGACACAATCCTGCAGGATATAAATATATATCTTGCACTGACCCTTTCAGCTAGTAACAGTGTTTGCCCCCTCTCTCTGGCTAGTCAGGATCTGCTAAGGAAACTGTGGTCTCTTTCACTTATGTTGGCATCAACTCTCAGTCTCTCTTCATGGCTTAATAATATAGCTGTGGATGCTTCCTAATGTTGTAACACTGAAGAACTTATCTTTAGAGTCATTTTCTATCAAAAAAGTGAGTTTGGATGGAAGACAGGTTCCTGTTAAAACATAATGCATGATCTATTTTAAGGAATTCACCAATTTCTAATATATGGCAAGAAAATGATGGCTGTAAAAAGATAATTGGCTAGCCATAGAAAACAGCTTTAACTCCCTTCACACATTTACCTTAATAGTTCTCTTAAGGGCATTCATGTTTTCATGGTCCCAATAAAGGTTAACAGAGGTCTGCTGCAGAAAATCTTAGCTCTATTTAGCATTAGCCTGTTTTCAGGTGAGCCCAAATAGAGGAGAGGAAATTCCACAGCATAGCCCCAGATTTATTTTTCCCCCACATTTTTTTCCTTCTTTAAAAAATATGAATATATATATATAGTATTGACTACAGTCTTCAAGTCCTTTATTACCTTAGTGTACATTTAAAATAAAATTTAGACTTCAATACTTTAATAATTTTACTTTTCCAGACAGAGGCACTGAGAAAGCTTCTATGTTTATTTAATAAGCTGCTCAATGGCATAACTATAACTTGCCCACTATTTCTGTCCCTGAAATGTAGAACAGCCAGCTTTTGCCAACTGATATTGCAGTTGTTCACATACATCACCAGCTTTCAAACATCCTGTGTTCAGTGTTACTGGGCAACAGAATGATTGGTGCTGCATTGCAATGGCAGACATTATGATCACTGTTTTGATAGAACTCAATGGCTGGTATTTTTATATACTTTGTAGAGACAAAACCTTTAGCTTAATTCAGAAAAAGAAATTCAGCACAGGTTTGTTTCAAATATAGTACTTCAACATGGATGAAGTCTTGTCCCAAAATGATGCAATGTAGAGATTTTTATGTTGTGAAATAGTTTTCTGTGCTTTTTACTTCATTTTTCTTTAATATATATTTTCCAATTTCCAATTAAAATATATCAAATTATTCTCATCTAGAGAATTTCTATTTTTTGTTTAGGTGTGTATATGCATATTAATTCCAACAGCAAACTTAAAAAAGAAATAATTTTTGTCTCAGCTCCCAGGTAAGAATCAGTAAAAACAAACACAGGGAGCTTTAAAGTCCCTCCCTAGATAATTATGGATGGCACACATACTAGTTTAGACACATGGTGTAATTTACAATAGACTGAGGATACTTCCAGCTGTGCCATGTGTTGAACACCTCAGGGAAACATCACAGAAACTGACTGCCATCATAGCACAGGAGAGTTTGTTCCCTGCTCTCTGTTCTTGATCTCTGTTGCCTTCTGGTCATGACTCTGGTGCTAGCTCCCGACAAGATGAGCGATGTAAGAACTAATACCGCATCACTATCTCAAATAATCCTGTCACGTTGGGTGTTCTGCTAGTTTAGGGTCATTTTGTACTGATATGAAGAAGGGAGGAGGGTGTGGAAAAAAGGAAAGGAAAGCCATGCTATGATAAAGCAGCTGAACTTCGCTGCCTTTAGGATCAAATTCAATCAGTTTTGTTATGTTATATGCGCTACTTAAAGACCATTGCATAGAACGCAAAATTTACATGGACAGTCATGCTGAAAAGAACTAAGACAACATGTCTTTGCCAGTTATTTTTTGTGCTGTAGTAAGTACAAAACAGAACAATGTGTGTACTGTAAAATATGCTGAAAGGTACACATTAAGACTATAAGACTTTAATTTCAATGGAAGTGATCTGATAGACAAGTAAAGAGGACAGGGAAGACAGAATTGTTTCTTAATGGAACTTTGGAACTTTGACATAGAATCATGTCAATGAATTACAGTCATATCTTTCTTTTTCATGCATGCAGTGCAATTTAGTTTAATAATATGTGGAAAATGAAGTGGTGATGACAGCAAGTAATTTTTTTAAGGTTCTTTTAGAAGGGACTGCTTTTCCATAACCCATTAAGAACTGGGGAAAAAAAGAAATTTTTAAGTTTCAAAACCATTCTTCCCCCTAATATTCCATGATATTTTTGTTATTTTGCATTATGTTGATTTAATTGAGAAATTATTCTTTAACCTGAATTGTGAAGAGACTGAGTATTATTTTTTGAAATAATCTAGAGTTGGGAAAAAAAAAAAAAGGCAAACAAACAAACTCTAGCAATGCAAACCTTGCCCTCCAAACACCATTTTTTCCATTCAAAATATTTTTAAGTACTAATGGATTTGTAAATCAATTTTGATAGATATGTGGTATGAAATAGTGACAGAAGGACATCAAGCTTCCCTGTCAAATACCTCAAGACACATTATGCATGTAAAACACAAATATATATTTCTTGATTTAAGGCTCAAGGCTGAAATTTCAAATACAACATGCAATTACAAGAAATAGAGTTCCACCAGTATGCAATATTGCCTAACATCCAGTTAGGTTGAATTCTTCTTTCCCCATTTTCTGTACATGCACAAAAGGTAGCTTACGGTAAATAAAAAATATTAACAGTCCCTACCTAACTGAGGTTACATATTTGAAGTTACAGTGATGACATATCTATTAATCCAACACCTAAGTCTTCACATTTGATACATTAACACTTGCTAAATCTCACAGCTTGGTTTCAGAACAGAAGTACAAACCATTAATAGTTATAGCAAAGAGGTAGTTAGATTGATTTTCGTCACTGGCCTTACAGCTGTATACCTCAATATATAAGCCCCCTTTACCTATCTTATGAAGTTTTGGTAGGGCAATCATCTGCTTGCTTATCTTTCCTGTTTTATCCAGTAACAGAGACAGAAAGGTTATATTAATCCAACACTGTTCTTTCTTTCAGATTATAACTTTCATGTTTTATGTTTTCCATGGACAGCTAAGGAAACTTCTATAAGAAGTAAGGAAACTGTAAGGAAACTTCCTTTCAAACTTTCATTCAAATAAGAGTAGAGCCATGGCATCAGGCATCTACCTCAGATGTGTGGGATTGTGCTATTCAATGCTAAAAGGGCACATTTGTTGATGTCTGCCATTCTGCAGACCTCAATCTAATTCTGTGAATTTCCGTGGTCTGCTCTATCCATACCTTACACCAGAATGCAGGAGAAAATTCTTCACAAGTAGTTATTTGCATCTCAGACAAGATAGAATAGAATAGAATAGAATAGAATAGAATAGAATAGAATAGAATAGAATAGAATAGAATAGAGTAATTCCTGTTTGAAGGAACCTACAACAATCATGTAGTCCAACTGCCTGACCACTTCAGGGCTGACCAAAAGTTACAGCATGTGGTTAAGGGCATTGTCCAAATACCTCTTAAACACTAACAGTCATGAGACATCAACCACTTCTCTAAGAAGCCTCTTCCAGTATTTGTATAATTTCTTGGTAAGTAAATGTTTCCTAATGTATAAGACCTCCCCTAATGTAGCTTTGAACTAATCACATGCAGCCTGTCACTGGATAACAGAAAGAAGAAACCAGTACTTCCCTCTCTCCAGGAATTGTAGAGAACAATGATGTCTCCTGCCATCCTCATTGTCTCCAAGATAGGCAAGCCCAAAGTCCTCAGGAACTTGTCACTGGACATTGCTTTCAGCCCTTTCACCAGCTTCATTGTCTGCCTCTGGATATATTCAAGGACCTTCACATCCTTCTTAAGTAGTCAAGGGGAGGCTACGCTGACACTGAGGGATAATCACCTCTTTTGGCCAGCTTATAATGCTGTGTTTGGTGCACCCCAGGACTCAATTTGCCCCCTGGACAGCCTGGGCACACTGCTGACTCCTAATGGGCTGCTGCAAACCAGAACTTCCAGGTCTTTTCCTGCAGGGCTGCTCTCTAGTTTCATGTCTCCCAACCTGTACTTGAGTTTGGTATTACGCCACCCAGACACAAGCACAAGGAAAGTTCTAAACAGGCAGTGGCAGTTCTTTAAGATTATTTCAAGGAAGACTGAAAAATGTGGCTAAACCATTTTCTAGGGAAGTTTAAACTAATTCATCTTTCCAGAATAGCTGACATGATCCATCAGCATGGTCAAGAAGGTAACACAGAGAACAGCAGTATTAAGATTCTCAGGGGTAAACACAGATTTTATAAGCATTTCTATAACTTGAGGTTTTTCAGTACTGAAACAGTCAATCTACAATGAAAAGTACAGTATTCAGACAGTTTCATAACTAGAAATTAAGGGAACTGCACATATATAGTGACTTTATTGCACTCAGCTATAGCTTCAGTGCCTCCCCCAGCTCTTTGGAAACCATAGAATATTAATGTAAAGCACTGAAGTACCTTTATAATCTTGACACTGGGTATTAAACTTCTAGGACACTCATCCAACTACTTGAACATCTCCAACCAATTCTAGCTTATCAAAACCAAGCCACAAGCACCTCATAAATGCAAGCCATTAAACCTTCCTTTAGCACCTACTTGTGCTAAGTAGACATTGTGCCTAAGAAGGCATTCTCTTCCCAATTTTCAGTGACCCATATTTAACTTTCTAAGTAAGCAGCGTGACATAGAGATTTCATCTTCTGTCACTCTTGCCCTAATGCTGAAAAAAGCAACAGTTTCCTCTGCTGTGCTAGACACCCACATGTTCTGAGGATTCCAGTCTCTGAATTTTGGGTTTTTTGATCACACATGAGTTTACACAACACCAAGACTCCTGGCAACAAATGGGGTACACCTGCCTCAAATGAAAAAAATAATCTTTAATCCAAATTTAGCAGGGCTCACTGAGAGAGTTTTACATTAGACTTGAAGGGGAAGGGACTAAAATCAGGACCAGGCTGTCTCCATGTACCAAAAAGATGAGTCATGGGAAAGACTTGTCTGGCTGAAGAGATAATTGTGTCTGGAATTTAGGGGAAGAAAAGGGAGAATTTTTCAGATTTGGAAGAATGGGCAGCCCACTCAGGAGGACTACAATGATGTCCTGAGGTTATATAGAAAAATAAATTGGAAGAACCAAAGCCCAATTAGAATTTCATCTGGCTACTGCCAATGCAGACAACAAAAATGTTTATACCAGCGTATCAATAAAAACAGGAGGGCTAAGGAGAATCACCATTCTTTATTCTGGGGGAACTAGAGTGACAAAGGATGAAGAAAAGGTTGAAGTATTTCATGACTTCTTCACCTCAATCTTTAGTACCAAGACCAGTTGTCTTCAGGGCAATCAGCTCCCTGAGCTGGAAAACAGAGACGAGGAGCAGAAAGAAATCCCCATAATCCAGGAGGAAACGGTGACCTGCTGCTGCACATAAACCTGCATAGGTCTGTGAGGCCAGATGGAATCAATCCAAGGATACTAAGGGAGCTAATGGTAGAGCTCACCAAGCCACTCCATCATTTATTAGCAGTCCTGGCTAACAGGACATCCCAGATGTTTGGAGTTTAGCAAATGTGATGCCCATCTACAAGAAAAGCAAGAAGTAAAATCCAGGGAACTACAGTTCTGTCAGATTGACCAAGGTGCCAGGGAAGGTCATGGAGCAGATCATCTTGATTGCAATGAAACATCACATTCAGGAGAGCCAGAAGATCAGGACCAGCCAGCATGGGTTAAGGAAAGGCATGTCCTGCTTGACTAACCAAGTCTCCTTCTATGACAAGGTGACCTGTCTAATGGATGAGTGAAAGCTTGTGGATGCTGTTTACCTGAATCTTAATAAAGTTTTTGACATAGTCTCCCACAACATTCTTCTGGGGAAAATGGCTGTTCATGGCTTGTGTGGGTGCACCCTTCAATGGGTTAAAAATGGGCTAGATGTTGACCCCAAGAGCACCAGTGGATGGAGATAAATCCAGCAGGTGGCCAGCAGTGGGCTTCCCCATGGCTCAATACTGGGGCCAGTTGTCTTTAATATCCTTATCTACTATCTGGATGAGGGGATCAAGCGCATTCTCAGAAAGTTTACAGGTGACACCAAGTTGAGTGGGAGTGCAGATCTCCTGCAGGGCAGGAAGGCTCTGCAGAAGAATCTGGACAGGCTGGATTGATGGTCTGTCTGAGGTTGAATAAAGTGTTGGGTCCTGCACTTGGGTCACAACAACCCTGCACAGTGCTACGGGCTTGGGGATGGGTGGGTTGGGAAGTTTGCTGGAAAAAAGGAGCTGGGGGTGCTGTCAAGAGCTGATGAAACATGAGGTAGCAGTGTGGCCAAGTGTCAAAGAAGGGCAATGGTATCCTGGCTTTTTTCAGCAATAGTGTGGCCAGCAGTTCTAGGGTAGTGATGATCCTCTTACTATACCTGGTACTAGTGAGGCTACACCTCCAATCCTGTGTTTAGTTCTGGGCCCCTCACTACAAGAAAGACAACGAGGTGTGGAGGCATGTCCAGAGAATGACAACAAACTGGTGAAGGCTTTGGAGCACAAGTCCTAGGAGAAGTGCTGAGGGAACTGGGTTGTTTAATCTGGAGAAAAGGAGGCTCAGAGGAGACCTGCTTGTTCTCCACAACTGCCTGAAAGGAGGTTGTACTGAGGTGGGGATTGGTCTCTGCTCCCAGATAACAAGCAAAAGGACAAGAGGAAATAGCCTCAAGTTTCTACAGAGGAAGCTTAGATTGGATATTAGGAATAATTTCTTCACCAAAAGGGTTGTCAAGCATTGGACCAGGCTGCCCAAAGATTGAGTAACCATCCTCAGGAGCAGTCAAAAAAACATTCTGAGATTGGCACTTGGGGATATGGTTTTATGGTTTAGTGGTGAACATGGCTTTTGGGTTAACTGTTGAACTCTATGGTCTTAAAGGCCTTGTCCAACCTTAACAATTCTATGATTCTATATAGCAAGTTTATGTAAAAATTCTTTGGGCTATGGAATAAACAATATTCAGTAGATGCTTTCCTTAGTGCCTTAGTTTGAAAATCCAGTCTTTTACGTAGCAATGCTTTCTGAAAAATGTTTAACTAAATTTCACTGTAATCCAAACCAACGAATTTACCCAAACCTTACTAATTATATCAAAATCCTAAAACTTCCAAAGTGACAGAAAGAAGAGTGTAACAGTATGCCAGGGAAATACAGAATTTTTCTATCCTGTTGTACTAACTTTTGTAAAAAGCTGTCCAATGTATTCAACAGATAGAAGCTGAAATTAGAATGGACATCCCATTACATTATACAAATACGTATTCAGCTCCCCAACAAATATCCAGCTACCTAAGTTGGCACACACTTAAATGTTCACTTTATGGTAGAAACAGAATACTGGATTACAAAAACCCAGATCAGGTTAATCCAGTTTGAAATACACAAGTTCAGAGAACTTCACTGATCACCTTAATTTTACCCCTTCCTTTTTAATTATAATTTATTCCCTACATCCATCACTTTCAGTTTTCCTGCTGACAGCCATTTGTAATTCCCTCCTGCATTTGCTTACGTTCTTGTCCCCTTCATTCTCAGTACCTTCTTAGGACATGAGACTGCTACAAATGGGTAGAAAGAAGCAGGAACCTTGCTGTAAAAGAAAAAAAAAATTCTCATTTGATCATTTATGCTGAACATAATTTTTCAGAATGACAGCTGGAAACTATTCTTTCAATACAGTCCAAGCAGAATATCTTTATTGTATTAAAATTCCTTCATAACTTTATTTTTCAAGAAAATGACATCTATAAGGAGAATCTGACAATGTTTTGTGCATTAAAAATGGTACTTTATAGTGAAAGAAAATTGTCTTAGATGTTTTGTACTGACTTACTAATGTAAAAATAACTTAAAGATATTTAAAATATTTGCTTATATGTTTTTTGTGTGCCATTCTTTAATTTTTTGCACTTTGATCTCATAATCATGTTAATGACAAATTGTGAGTTACTGTAGTGCTTATCAATAAAAGACAATAAGGAAAACTATGTAGTTGATACTAAAAGGCTTTATGTTGTTCTAGCACAAAGAAATATTTAGATGTCCCCACAGATCAGTGCAAAAAAAAAAAATACAGAAGATTATTTTGTAATATGGATATTCGTGTGCTAATATATTTAATTAAAGTAGATTTTCAATTCCCATGGTATTTTTCCTCTGAATATGGGTATAATGAAGAATTTTATTCTCTATCCTAGTAAATTAAAAGCTTAAGAGATATAAAACTCTTCTAGTCTTTGTTGCTATGAAAACCTCTCCAAATTCCTGATTCACCCTTTATTTATTTTGGTTTAAATTCTAATCCTTTTTGAGTGAGTGGTCAGAATTATGCACAGCATTTCAGATGAAGTTTTACTAAACCCATGTTCAACTGTACTAGTATTTCCCTCTATTGCGAAAAGACACCAGCCGTAATATATTGGCACTTCACATCATTTAGCAATGAACTAGTGTGCAGAAGTCTCTCTTTGGCCATTTCCACTGGCAAATTTCTTAGGTTAAACCTGGTCTCTGATTAGATTGATTTACAACATTACCTTTTCTGCTATTATCTTTAAAATCCATTTTTATTATTCTAGTTTTCAGAAAACAGATGTTATTTACTTATTTCAACCTTCTCCCTATTAATGTCCATAATTTACTATTTCTGTCACACCTCTGAAAATGTTATTTACTACCTAACTACAGAAAAAACCAAACCAAACCAAAACAAAAAAACATTATCTATTTAATGCTGAGTTTAATGTGAATGCTGTTCTCCTTTCAGTTAATGAGATACTTTTTCACAATTTCTTTACTAATTTCCTGTTATCTAATTCCACTAGTCCAACTTGTAGTACTGTACCTAGTGTTTTTAACGAGATAGAAGAGAGATATATTTGTTTTCTCTACAAAAATCACTACGTTTGTTTAAAAAGAAAAAAAACAGCACCATCCACCCCACCCTCCCCGCCAAAGAAACAATAATCAAAAAATGAGAAGTTAGTTTGAAATTATCTACTTTTCTTTTTAATCTCATCTTGACTCTTCTTTCCCTCTAGATTAGTTCAGAAGTATAACTTACTCTTAGCCAAGCATCAACTTTTTGTTCTCACTCTTGCCAGTGTAGATTTTCACCTAGCAACAAGTGGTGCTATTTGGAGCCATCATATGAATCATACTTTTGCAATTTCAATATAAAACTCTCACCCATTGTACAAAATAATAAAATCCTATAGTTAGAGCTATCTGAAACTTTAAGGTTATACAAAGTTTAACTACTGATTTAAACAGAATAGATAAAGCATTCCAAGAATATACATCCTTATTCAGTGATGGAAAGAAAGTCTAAATGACTGCTTTTAGCCTGGTATGACCTGTGGTAACTGTAAGAGTATTGCTTAGTCAAGCACGAAGATAGCTGCTAGGAATCAAGCCATGAGATATTTCTGGATAACAGAAGATATAATCTGTTGTGAGAGTGGTTCACTAAAATGCCAGATTTAAGAATAATTCCATCAAAATGTCAGGTTTAAGAATAATTCTAAGTGGTGAGAATTCATTACAAAATAAACTTCAACCACCTTTAACATCTATTTGTCTTATTATGCTCAACATCTCATGCTGCATCATGCTAAACATAAAGAATAGCAAGATAGTTAATGTACTTAGCAAAGTCTTAAAGAAAGGCAGACCAAAACCACAAATTCCAAAAACCACTAATTCCTATCCTTGCTTTTAACAAATCCTGGTATTCAAACAAACAGCCCTTATAAATACCTCTTTCATAACAAGCTCAAGTTGTAGCTTGTTTTTGAAGCTCAGCTTTTGAAAATCAAGTCAAATTAAAAAGTAAAGTACCTTGAAGACACAGATGGGAGTGACTGACAGATCCAATGACTGCTGCTTAGAATGCTGAATATGTCTTCCCTATGGTGCTTCAAAATTTCTAGATTAAGAGGATTCTAAAAGCAAGGATTTGCCATACATATTTTGCAAACTTACAATAATGAAATTTATGCTAGCAATCAGAAAACATGAAATAATAATCAGGGTCTGGGGTAAGGTAGGATCCCATTTTTACAGCAAAACTGGAGCTTCTGAAAAGCTGTGTAACACAATTTGCTAGCATCCTGTTCATTATTATGTGCTTAAGATGTAACTTATTAGGATATATAATGTTTCAAATGGCTTTTGAATTCCACATCACATGCTGCTGATTAAAACCTGGACACTTTAGATCCAGGGTGTAGCATGATGAGAAATAAATATGCAAATTATAGACAGGAAAAAGGGCATTTCCAAAAAATTTTAAAAAGTTGTTCAATTATTACTCCATACAGACTTATTTAAAGTTGCTCATGAACAAACAGGGAAATGGGAATCACAAGAGTCGATATCAAAGAAAGCTGGACAAGGATTAGACTTACTCTAAAAGCACACTTAGAGCAAATAAAAATTAATATATATTAGTATAGTCAGACTTATACTAGTACTTCTTGAGAGAAGACCATGATTGAATATACAGCTAGGTAGAAGGGTTAAGGAGGTTTGCAGCTCTTGTACATAGAGACAAAAAACACAAAGGATTGAAATATGCATAGTGTAAACACTAAACATTGAGTATTTTCAGCTAGTGTATATCTGGTAGTAAGAGTAAATTCCTAAAATTGACAAAAGAGATACAAACAAAACTGGTGATGATGCTAGAGTGGGATCATCACTCACATATCTAGTCTATGACTTTCCCTCAACAATGCATGATAGCAGGTGACTCATGGGAAGATACAAGACACTCTCAAAGTCTGCCCCAAAATTATATATCTAAGTAATTTAAATAAGCCTCTCCTTCCTCTGACCTCTACCAGTGGTCTTCTTATGTTCAGTAAGATGATTGCTCTGACCTGTCCAAACCCTGGGGAATTCACTCATTTTTAATGCAATGCCATGACTTGTATGTTTGTTTCTTTTACACTCAGTTCCCTGTCCAATTTTTTTAAAGTCCCACTGCATGAAAATTTGTCTGACATTTTACAATGATTTTTTTCAAGTTCTTCATGTATTTCAGGAAAACACATTGTGTAGTTCAGGACGATATCACACTCTTATTTACTTTAAAGCAAACACTTAAAAGTTGATTAAATGCAATCCCACTTTTGTGAGGGACTGAGAAAGCTGTGTGTGTTGCTTATCTGCTTGCTAGAGTCAGTTTATATGCAGGAAGTAAGAAATTTGATCTGTCTTCTAAGAAAAATAATTTTTAAAAAAGAAAGTTTTGGTATACTTAGTCATCTTTATTCACTTTCAGGTAACGTGGTTATATGCCAAATTTGCTTCTTTCTCTCATTAAATAGAAATGATCTTGGGCAGTTCTAAACAACAAATGCCAGTAGACCTTCCACTGGAAGCTGAATTTTTCTAGTAGTAGAAAATTTACTCTTGAACAAAAGAAAGGGTACAGTTAACTGACATTTCTCTCAGTAGTAGTGACAGTTTTGAAAAAAAATAAAAAAATCACTGTTCTTACTTACCTTGGAGCATTCTTGTATCTGGCTCAGGACTTTGAACAGCACACCCAAGAAGGTATGAGGGACTAAAAGGAAGCAACTAGGGTCTAGATGGCTTTGCACTGCCAAGAGTTGTACTGTGCCACCTGTCTGGTGTATTACCCTAGAAATTCAGTCTTGTACAAACAATTACTGAAGTTGCCAATAAATGAAATAAACTGCATTCAAGATGGAACAAGTCTTACTGTCTTTTAAATCTAAGGCGTGACAAAGAGAATTGTCATCTCAGTACCAGAAACACCTAGTCTTTAAGTAGGGACATGGACAAGAGAGACTTCTTAGCCCTCTCTAGCCAAAAATAACTGGCCCTTTCACCTCGATTGATGTCACAACACTCACATGTGCTCAAGTGAAATACTCTGAAGTGCCCATTAAGTTTCCTGGAACAATAAACTTATTTTACATATTCTGCTAAAATTATGATAATTTTCCATTTTCTACGGTTGTTTTGATTTTGCCTGTGCAACATTGTTTCTACAGATGCAAAAGGATTCTGAATTTTCCCTCAGGCCTGTGGTGTAATCTCACATAGCTATGGTGTATCTCTCTGATCCTTATATTGTCACTTTTACCTTAATTTGTTCCCATTAAAAAAAAAAAAAAGTCAATTACCCTAATGAATTCTCTGAGGTTAAGCTGACAACTGCCATGTATTATATTACATGTAATATATACATGTATTATATTACATGTATTATATTACATTATATTACAGTGTTTTGCTAGCTGCACAAGGAAATAAGAAACATGGAAGTAGACTAGAATATAAAGACTGAGCTACCTCATTGTAGGTCTTAATGTAAGTCTCCTCAACATATTCAACATGTCTCCTGTTTTGCATTAAAATGTACCTTAATTCTATTTGAATTTTTTCACCATTCAATAGATTTTACTACCTGTTTGATTGACCAAAACCCCAATTTCAGACCAAAGTCACAACACTTTTGTCCCTCAAAGAATATTAATGGAAATAATCCACTTTTTTTTTTTCTCTTCACAAATAAAAAGTTCACTTTATTTCTCTTGAAAAAAGCTAAACTAACTGTATGGTTTTGGAAAGTGTTGCCTACATAAGACAGAATATGCCAAAACATTAATACTGTGTCACTGTAATTTTATTATTATTATGTCCTGGTTCCTTAGATGACTAAAATCTATTCAAGATACACAAGACAAGATAGGAAGTTATCCTTTGCAAATACCTGGAAGATACATCTTCTAAGATAAATAAGTGCTTTCTAAAGCAAATCCTAAAGGAAAGAAAGCTCCTCTAAATGTATGCTGGCATTAAGAGTAGAATTTGACTTCATTGTTAGGTTAACCCATTCCAGGTGGCATCTGGGTGTGTTGCCTTGACACGTCTTGCTCATGCTCAATTCCTTGTGTATTATCAGCCGAATAGCAATTGTCTCTATTACCTGTAGTTATGACAAAGATTAATAATTTGAATATTCACTCATTTTTTTTAACTTAATACTCCACATAACATTCTCTCAAAACAATGATGTCACTATTCTATTATCTTTAAAAGATGCATAACTTTGTTCTTTGAATACTGTCTCATTATACTCAATGGTCTTTTTTCAGTTAGTTCACCAAAAAGTGGTGTAAAATAATAGAATTGCTTTGGTTGGAACAGACCTTTAAGATCATTAAGGCTGACTATAAACCCAGCTGTGCCAAGTCCACCATTAAACCATGTCACTAAGCATCACATTTACGTGCCTTTTAGTATCTCCATGGTGGTGTCTCAGCCATTTCTCTGGGCAGTCTTTCTTGTAAACCCTTAATGGCTGTTTTCCAATGTTGCTTATCCATGAAAATTAAAGCACAGGATGCTTGGACTTTTGTTTTCAAATAGGTTCAAGCTGCAGTACAACATGCAGAGTGGTTTCAAATTATTGGATTACTTCAAATTTTATAGTCACTTCAGTATGGAATTTAAAGCACTCTAATAATTCTAAATCACTCCATCTTGCACAAAGCAATTTAAATTTATTGGAAGTGAAATTTGGAAGTAATCAGGGTTCTGGGCATTGTACCATAGACAGGTTTAAAATTACAAGTGCATTTTAAATTTTTATAAGCACTTCATTTAAAGATCAGGGCTCTGGTCTGGGATGGTGTAATTTAAAGCCGTTAAAGGTTTTCCCACTTGAATTTAATTTTTTTAAAAATAGCCCTTTCCAGAATAATTTTATTTTACTTGAAAAGAGATCCAAATACAATATTATATTTAATTTAAAAAAATAGGAAAAAAAAAAAAAGGAAAGAAAAAAGTAGTGAAGAAGGTAAAAGCTCTCATTTCAGAGAAAGATGTTGCTCAACTGGAGGAAAAAAAAATCCAAACAAAAGTATAACACAAAATTACTCTATGTAAATAAACTGCAACCATCCTTTTTCCTCTCCTTTTCTATCTACCCCTCATGTAGGGTAGTCTTGTAAGCTTCACAAAACAGGAGGAGGTTTTTAGTTCTGCTGTAAGAGGTTTAGTGCAGTACTGTCATTAAGAGCTGTACAACACTCCATGTACCTTCAAGTAAAATCAATGCTCACAGCACAGTGTCCTGTACTGGGTGCAGGTGCCCGGCAGTGGCTGCAGCTCCAGGTCTGTGCCGGTTCCAGTAGCTCCAGCAGCACCAGAACAAGGCACAGCTGAGCCCCAGGGAAAGTCCAGGCAAGGGAGGGCAAAACGCTGCCCGGCAGCCAGGGCTGAGTGAGGAGAACAGGGGGAGAGACAGCCCTGCGAGCCCCCAGGGCAGAGCAGGAGGAGAGACCCCTGTAGGGATGGCCCTGCAGCCCTGGAGAGACCCCTCTGGGTCAGGTCTCTGGCAATGTTCCAGGATGGAAAGGGAAGATGTTTTTCTTATTTGCCTTTCCTTCTCACCATGCAACTTTTAATTGTCATTAAATGAATTTTCCAGAAGTCGAATCTATTTTGCCTGCGATGGTAATTGGTGAGGCATCAAACTGCCCTTATCTCAACCCACAAGCTTTCTGAGCCCGGTTCTTTCCTGTTTTCCACCCCATCCCTTGGAGGCTGGGGAAGGGACAGATAACTGAACAGATGGATGAGAGTTTGGTTATTGGCCAAAGCTAACCCACAGAAGCTGGCTGGTCTGAAGCTACCTCAAAGACCTTTCAGTAAAACAACAATTTTGGCAAGTCTTAACTCTAAGGGTAATCCCAATTACTTTACTACAGAGAGTGCCCATTAGTTCACTTGCTTTATCTAACTACATCTAAACAGCTACAATATTTTATTCTAGGGTTCACACTATCGAGAGACGCTCTCTCCATTCTGAAGGCAAGTGTAGTTTTTTCCTTCCAAGGCTGGGTAAGGCACATTTCAGATTTTAGGTTACTTATTAGAGAAAACACAGTGAGAATAAAAATCTCTACTCAAAGTTCTGTTACCCTAGATGAAGTGTGATGTGCAGAGTACTTAAAAACTATTCAGGAAAAGTATATGAATTCAACCCCATGGCACAAATAAATTATTACTTTATCATATATTCTTTTATAGGATTCCACTTAGGGAAAGGCTCATGGATTTGATACAATGTTTTTATTCATTTTTTTCTCCTCTAATAGAAGTCAGCCCCAATGCATATTGCCAGGAGTCATGAATAATCCTGGAAGCATGCTATGCATACGTTCTAATTAGAGGGAAATACGATGCTACTAGACATTATCGGGTTCCACAACACTAACTTCTGGTAACTGAACATTTGCAGTCTGGCAGGCACCTTCACAAATGAATCCAGAATGGTTGTTCACAGTAATTTGCTTCCAATGCCATTCTTAGTAATTTAATTGTAAATGAAACAGTTTTACTGTAAACAGATGTGAGGTTCCCCCACCCTGGTGCCCTGGGAGGCTGAATAGGTAAAATAAATAATAAGGTTTAAAATCTCCTTTAAAAACAATGCTACAGATAAACTTTATATCCTCACATAATGATGTCTCTTGTTGCTTAGAACCACATAGAGGTTCATGTGCAGGAAGGTGCCTCTGAAGATAGTCTAGTGCAACCCCCTGCCCAAGTGAGGTCAGAAACAGTAGATTGACTGGGACTGAGTTTTGAGTCAATTCGAAACATGCTGACATCCTGTACAAAAGTTGGCAAGAGATCTTCAGCCGACTTATGGGTGGGCAAACAAACCATTACTGATGTTAGGGTCATCATTCTTATGAATCCCACCATCATATTTGCACGATGTTTCCATTCATATCTGACATATTTGTGCTGATCAGTGGTGCCCCCAGTAACAGTGACATTGCCCAGTTCTCCACTGCCTTGTAAGTGAGTGTACAGATGGGCCTCAGCCCTTCAAGACTGGGATTTTGTGGTAGAAATCCAGTATTATCCACAAGATGCTAATGCAGTGAGTTCTTCCATTTCAATCCAGGGCATCCCAAGTGTGTGAACCCCTAGATTTTGCTGGCGTCATGGACACAACACCAAGAGAAAGTAGTTTCAGCTTGATGGGTTGGCCTATGTGTATGCTTGGAGGAAGCTGATCCTTTTCATAGTATATGGAGTCATCATCCTTTGGTGATTTTTTCATGGCAGAATGCTCTGATTTTGGGGGTCCCATGACTTCCCCACTGGTTATTGATAGCAAAAATTTCTTGTGCTAGCTGTGTGCCCCAATTGGGTCATGAGACGTAAGTATGCCTTTTAAGTAAACCATTACTCTACTCAAGGATCCCATTGGCTTGTGGTTAATACAGCGTACAAAACACCCACTTAATGCCCGCCTTTTGAGCCTAATCTTGAAACACTGAAGCTGAAAGGTGTGGTCCATTGTCACTTTGGATACTCTTTGGAATGGGTAGAACACTGAACCACTCACACTGATGGATTTTGAGGGTCTTGCTGGTTCCCTTTTATGGCCTTTTGGATTCTCTCTCTGAGGGACCAGAAATGTATTTTTAAGGCATCCAGCAGCCCTGTAACAAGAATTTTGAGCTGGACAGAATCCACTGGTGCAGCCATCGTTACCTCCCAATGCCCTGTGCTGTATTGCGACTGTGTACAGGTACCCTTTCGTACCTAACTTCTCTACCAGCTCCAAGAGTGCCCTTATCTGAACAGAACAGAATCCTCTCATTCTTTGGAGCCCATGCCTCAGCACAATGCACCATGCGACAGACTAGTCACCTGCTGGCCCATCACTGAAGAGCACACCATGTCCCCAAAACACTTGAACCTCACCATCACTCAGTAACAATCCCACCACCTCCAATAAGTGAAGCACACCAGAAATACTCTCTTTCCATCTCACATGGTATACATGAGTATTTAATTTGTAAATCGCCAAGTTTGAGTACTGTCTATGGGGTGATATGAATAGTGGTTCTCGGGTTTCTACCTTCTGACTCCTCCTGCCTTTCTGTCTTACATCCATTTGACAACAAAAAAGAATACAAATACTTATAAAATATCTCATTCAGATTTATGAATGATAATAAGTAAATAGTGGGGGAGCAGCGTATAATACAGTTTGGTCATAATCTCTGAGCAAGAGTCACAACGTAAAGGAAAAAAAGATATTAACTATCAAACAAGTTGCAAACTCACAAAAAAATTACCTGATTTCTTCACAAGACAATTTTCTTCCCATCTGTTCTCTGGATCACTGAACTGGATCACAAACATTCTTAACTGTTTGTCAAGCATTCCATTCTAGAAGGACGTTTGGCTGCAGCCAGGTGTTGAGTAATACCAGATAGGCATATTTTCAGTTCACCTGAACTTGGATTGCATTTATGCATTTTTAGCAAATTACTCACAGCACATAGTGCTATGGCTATATTGTTTGATATAGTGGCTGGATTCCTCTCTGTCTTCTACTCAACTTCATTCATGAATCCCATAATCCACTACAGATATTTTAATGTACAAGTCCTTTAGCCAGCAAGCCAGCAACTTCAAGGTCAGTTATTACCCTACTAAAAGCCTGAGGCCATGAACAGGATGTCATATCACTAATGCATAACTACTACATAATGCCACAACATTTCTGCTTTCCCTGGATGACATTTGTAGACTAAGTGATGAAGTAGACTAAATCTTATTAGCAAGTCTAAAGAAGCTCTTACGTAGTGGAGGCTGGTGATGTAGGTTCATGCAAGTTCCCTGCACTGGGAAGAACATTATTATGGCCTATGTTCAGAAAGATAAGGTACAGAGAAGAAAGAGAAGGAGGATACGGCTGCCACCATTGATTATCTGATTTCTGTCAGAATTAGGTGAGCCAGCACAGCATAGCACATCTGTTGACACCCATCCTTTGTGGCTAAGGCTCTGGAAAGAGGGAACTGGTGGCAGGGGGTTATACAATGCATACAGGCTAACCAAAAGGAGGAAGGTGAGAAAAGCTGCTTTCATGGAGGTTTGTGTCAAACTCACCTGCTGTTTGGCTGTGCAGTTGCCTGATGACACAAAATCACTATGCAGTGACAGGGGTGACTTTTCACCCCGATCCTTTAGCACCCTCTGTCTCCATGTAGATCACTCCAAATGAAATATCCCCTGATTTTCCTAGGTAAGCTTTACCTGTGTAGCAAGCTATAGAGTAAACCTTGCTATCAAACTCTGCTAAAGTCACATTTTCACAAATTTGTATAAACTATTTTTTTGACAATACCTTTGATGGTGACACTAAATGGCTCAAACCACTAATTCACATCAGGCATAGAGAATGGGGATTGTAGTCAGTTCATAGTGTTTTGTGTCTATGTCTTCTTCACACTGTACCCCTGCCCTAGCATGGCATCCCACACATGCAAGACAGTTCTTTATGAATTTCTCCAATGTGGGTCCTTCCCACTACTTTCAGTTTTTCAAGAAGTGCTCCAGTGGGGATCTTTTTAACAGAGTACCATCCTTCAGGAGTGAGCTGTCCCTGCATGGTGACCTGGATGCTCACAGATCCTGACAGAAAACCTGCTCCATTGTGACCTTTCTATGAGCTGCTGCTTTCTTCAGGGCATATTTGCCTACTCTGGTGTGGGGTCCCCCATAGGCTTTGTGGTGGATCTCTGCACCATCACAGTCCTCCATAGGCTACAAGGGGATGACATGCCTCACCATGGTCTTCACTGTGGGCTGCAGGGGAGTCTCTGGTCTGGCAGCTGGAACACCTCCTCCTCGTCTTTCTTCACTGACCTTGGTGTTGGCAAGGTTCTCTTACATATTCTCACCCTCCCAGCTGTTGTTGCACTGAATTTTTACCCATTCTTGAATACTATATCAGAAAGGTGCGAACAAGGTCCTCACTTGGCTCAGCTTTGGCCAGTGACAGGTCTGTGTTGAAGCTTGTGGAATTGGCTATTTCACAGAGTCACAGAATATTCTGAGTTGGAAGGGACCCGCTATGACCATCGAGTCCAACTCTGAGGGGAATGGCCCATGCGGGGATTTGTCCAGCATGAAGCCAGCTCTGCGCCCTCCTCTACCAAAACCTTGTCACATAAACCAAATACAGTAAGGAGCAACAACAACCAAAAAGGATCTTACGTGAACCACGGATGGATCAATTTGGAACATCACTAGAGCTACAGAGACAGGCAATAAAAAATCTGGCAGAACAAATGACAAGTTAAAATTACACTTTTTTTTTTGTTAACAAATTTGAAGTGACAAGTCAGACATATGCTGTGTCAGAAATATACATACTGTTGCTGAAGGTTTTGGGTTTTTTTACCTCTGGTCCTATGCTCCTTCACAGTAATTTTGTTGTCACAATTGACTGTTAAAATAAACAAATAAACAAATAAACAAATAAACAAATAAACAAATAAACAAACACACCAAAACCAACCAAACAAACATGCAAACAAGCAAGCAAACAAACAAACAAAAAAACCCACACAGCCACAAAACACTTTCTATAAACCAGTACCTTTTCTCTGCCTTCCTCTCTTATTCCCCCATCATTTGCACCCATTCTGTCAGGGCCCTTTTCATGCTAAAAATTTTCTTGGACATATTTATATATTTTAACCTCCTTTTCTGGATAGATTTCATACCATATGTTGAAATAATTCACCATTGGTTCTCTGCGTATCTTACCAATTCACCACTCTTTCAACATCTGCACATATGAAACATCTGGAATATTCCAATCTGTAACATTCTTCAGCACTGTACTGTTCGTTTAGAGCCGTTGTATAATAACTTAAGCAAATATTATATGCTTTGGGAAGTGGTACTGTGGGTGGGTATGGAACTGAAGGTGGACATATCTCATTTACTAGTACTGGAAGTCTAATCTTGGATGAATATAAATAAACTCTCTACTTTCTAAGATGGGACATTAATCTGTTGTACAGCAAAACTGCAGAATAACATCTTTCATAATTTTATTTCTACCTTGCATACACAGGGAATCTTCTTTTTCAGGAAAAATGACTGAAGATACTGCTTTAATATGACCTCCAAAATTTAAAATTGGCCTTCGATTGCAAGAGTTATCATTATATCTGTGGTTATTACATGACTTCACAAATCCTTGATGATACATTTGCAACACAATTTATATGCCACTTCTCCTATGTGACTTCTTTATGAATTTTACGCTTTGATTGTACATGCTCATAAACCACTGACTACATAGATTTTAGGTTATTTAATACACCTACTATTTCTGAGAAGCAGGAGATGCCTGCTATAATACATTCTCCCCCCTCCTCAGAAAATCCAATTTTGTTTTTGCTTTTTAAACCCTGCTCACCCCTCAGCTGATTATACTGCATACAAGAAAAACAACCAAAAATCCAAAACCAAACAAACCAAAAAACGCGAAAAACAACACCAAAAGACCCAAAGGCTTGCTTCATTCACATTGAGTTCTTTAGTCCTTCCTTTTAATAGAAGCACTTTGAGAACTGAGGTGAATGTCCTATTTGCTTGCTTCAATTCCTTTGGGGCCATAATTATGTTGTGAATTATTCTTATCTAGACCGTATGCCAGCTCTCAGCTCGAGAAAATTTAGAACAGTAGAGATACTGTTTAATTAAATTTTCCAAAATATGGTTCATAATGAAAGTACTGACAAGCACTTAAATATAGTTACATTAGCCAATAAAATGCTAAAGTATATTCATTTTAAAATATTCAATTAAACATGACCTACTGTCAGCTAATTCATGGTTACTGGAAAATCTAATTATGTCAAATAATGATTATGTTAAATTTCAAATTCTACTTGCATGCAACATATAACACCCCCTCCACATACCCTACTCCCTCTCCCCCAAACCAGATAGATTATTACAAAACACCAGATCACTCAGTTACTTGGAAGTGAAGTTCCATGGAATTTAAGACTGAAAAGAAAATATAAACATTAGACACTGAATCCCATGAGATGGATACAAATCAAACACTGAACAGTAAACACCCCCAAGCCCCCATCCTCCTCCTCCCCTCTAGCATTTTTAGATGACTTAATACCTTGGAAAATCTGGAAACAAAAGGGATTTAAGAATAGCTGCACATTGCTTTGTAACATGTATTAGATTTAGATTCCCAAATCTCATTATTTCAAAGATGATTTAAGAGGCCAAATTTCTACAGTTTCTATGCAGATCTTTCTTATTTACTGTCACAGAGACACCCAAAAGGAAAAACAAGAACAGAAAAATAATAATAAAAAATATTCAATTCTCCCACTTGCAAAAAACTCTTCACTAATCTACCCCCTCCTTACATAAAGCAGTCTATTCAGCACCTCATGCACCTTCAGAGACAGAGGCAGAAATGTGTGGTTGCTACCACTACCATCTTATGGCTTAGGCTAGTTTAAAATTTGTAATGCATCCCCTTTCCATGGTTTAGCCATTTTGAACCTGATCATTCAGGTTAAAAGCCATTGAATTCCTTGCTTAAAAAGGGAAAGGGGCATGGGTTGAAAGTGTATTTTTTCAAAACTTCTAATGTTAATCTATCTTTTAATACAAAACCTTAGTTCTAGTAATAAATGCAGTTACCTGTAGTAGTACCTATGGGCAACGTAAGACAGTCCTCCCGTCCCCACTGTCTATCACTCAGATCCCCCTAAGCTAGGGACTGAAATGACAAATGGCCCAAAAGCTAATCATGATAAGCCTTATTTTATTAATATCTTATGGCATGAATCCCTTCTCAGAAAGATGATAAAATTTGAGCAAAGATAGTTAATATCCGCACTATTGAAAGGTACCTTTCATCAGGTGAAATCACTTGATCAAACATTATTTTTAAACTGAAAAAGGAACAAAAGGAATTTTTTCTGACCTAGTCAGAATAAAAAAGAAACTTTTGCTTGCTAACTGTCTTCAAAATTCCACAAGTTTCTCCCCCCTCCCTATAATAAATAAATACAATGGAACACCTAAAGAGGACTAACAGATGTAAGGACTTAGATTTAAAAATCTCTGATACTTCTTATTATTTTATACACAAAATCCATTTTTGGATTACACTTAAACCAGTGCAATTTATCAGTTAGGAATACAACAGAATTATTTTTTAAAACCCTGGTTTTACTTTTAACATGCAAATAAGTTTTCATCATAAAAATACACACTGCAGAATTTATTTTCCTTTTTTTTTTCTTTTTTTAATGAAAGAAATCTTTGTTAAAAGCTGTACTCTATAGCTAAGATATAAAATTTGCACAGAAATTACTCAGAACCAATGTGCTCATAGGTTTTCCTATTCTGCCCAATGCATAGTTGTATTAGCTATAGACTTCAAGTACATAGGCTTTCCCCCTCTGCCAAACTATGAGGTGCTTCAGAAAACATGCAATGATGTATTAATAAAGTTTTCTCTGTTCAGTTGTATTTGATTTTGACACAGATCAATGCCATGTTAAGTACAAAAATGTGGGAAAAAAACCTGTTATTTTTGGTGAAAATCTATCATAATAGATGAGAATCCTGACAAAACTGCATCTAAATTCATGATAAGCAATATTAATTACTTATAAATACATTAATACTCAGTGAAATTTCTTTATATGAGACTTTTTCTATCTCTATTTAAAACAGGAAAAAATTCTTATTGACATAATAAAGATCATATTCAGACGCAGTTTTCAATTATCCAGGGCTAAAAAGCTTCATTTGTTGTTTAGAATATTCAGTAATTATTAATGTATTGTTTCCCTTTCCCATCACAGTGTTCTTTGCAAGGACAATTTAACACTGTGTGACTGAATTTTGCATGTTTAGTCATATTTATTGCATCGTAGCACTGACAAATACTTTACAAAAGTGGAACACAAAATATTTCTGTTTCAGCTAATGTGTTCTTTCTTGAAGTTCAGTTTTCATATACAATGAGAATGAGGTGACTGTCCCCTGTCCTCATCTGTCACAGATGACAGCTACTTTTGAACTCGTTGCTCAATCTCAACAAGGTCTGACAGAAAAATAGGACTCTCAGAAATATGAAGCCTCTACTCTGCTTATAAAATCTGACAGCTGAGCGAAATGGAGAGGCCTAAATTAATTTTGCAGGCTGAAGAAAGCAAGTAGAATTCACTGCCTAAACCTGGTCTCTTTGGAAAGCTATACTGTGAATTAGCTGCCAGCTTGCTGGTCAGCGCAGGGATGCAACCAAACAAGCCACAACACATGGCTACTTTTACCCAGCAAATTATATATAGAGAATATATAAGAAAAGACATCAAAATATCAGGTAAAGGATGGCTTGGCAAACATTCCCTAAGGGGAAAAAAGAAATCAGTCATTTTAGCTTAACTGCTTCTGGAAATATTTTTCTCTCTCCTCCCCCTTCTAGCCTTTCCTTGTTTAGCAGTCAAAATTCTGAAAGCAGAACTAACTCCTTTTGTGTTAAGTTCTGTGCATTATCTTTTTATCTTTATATGTAGCACACACTGTGGATAGTGGGAAGAAAAAAAAAAAAAAGGCCTGTTTTGTTCTTGACCCTGTCCTCAAATGCATCTCTAACTTTTCACAGTGCAAACCTGTTGACCATAAAGACATTATTTCTGTAATCATGTAATGCAGTAGAAGTGGTGTGAACAAGACAGAAGATATATCTTTTGCCAGCAATGATGCCATAGGAAGGGAATTAGTATGATTTTATTACAGAGTACTCTTCCAGTGCAATATTTGACTTGCATTTCTTAATGAAGCTTTAATAAGTTTCTGTTTTTAGACTAATAGCTCTGCACTTACAGCCACTCAAAAAATGATTTATGCCTTTTATATTAAGGGAATATCTAGAGGGGATATGGATTTATGTATCCTATGCATATGATAGAAAGATGGACCTCTAGGAGTAGAAACATAGTATAAGAATAAATGAAAGATGCGGCTCAGAAAGGAACCATCAATGGGAGTGATGGGCTTGGTGCTTTGAATGATACAATCCAACACACTGGCTGTAATTTTTAAATATTTTAACCTGTGAAAATCTCAGACATGCATCAGAAACAGCACCAGTACTGTGAAGAAATACTGTTCATGAACATCAAAAAAATAATGCAGAAGTTTAGAGACAACCAGACTTAGTTACAGTGAACAGCTCTATGGATGTTCTGATGCCTGGCAAGAACCAGAGTCCTGAAGGATTTCTGCCACTGGGATATTAGAGAGGCTCTCTTTGCTCTAGCTGTCTATTTTCATGAAATAAGTATGAAAATTACATCTTTGAGACTTGCAGCTTCTATTTAAATTTCGTTGAAAGTGGTTACTGGGTTCAAGTGTTTAGTCTGACATAAAAAAGAAGGATGAGAAATGAGAGACAGTGTTATTACACATGCCTCACACCTTTAAGAAACAACATTAAAGAAACTTAATTTTAACATTTTAAGATAATAAATTAGGTTATATATCTCTTTACTAAACTGAAATACAATATAATATACCTTGCTATGTCCTTTAAATGACAGCAATTCAAGAGATGATCTCCCTAAGAATATTTAGTGTCCATTACTGAATAAGCTCTCCATTTTTGTGGCAACAGTTACAAAATATATATCAAATATTATCCAATAAATGTTCAGCTAAAACTCAAAATAAGCAGGCAGATAATAATCACAATTATTTCTCTTGACCTTAAAAACCAGTTATGGTGACACATCCCCAGTCCCTCTTCTGAATCAGGGAATTTCTTCTTCTTAAGTGAATCTGTCTCTGTGGTAGAAGAACTCCTAGGAAGCACCAACTTACCATCTGCTGCTAAAGGTCTCAGTCCACACTAGTTAACTTTAAGCAAATTCTTAAAGGATTTGCTGAATAAGGATGGACCTAAATGAACAATTAAATTTAAGTACGTGCTCATATGCTTGTGTAACTTCAGCTTTGAATGCAATGCTGTAAGGGTATGAAAAAAATTATCTGCTTGCAAAGTTGAAAGATTAGCCCATCTAAATACTGACATTATTAATCCCGAAAAGCTATTTTAGGTAGGTACTAATTTAATAATATTCTATATCTGTATTTGTTATATACATGTATATATAAAAACATACACTATCATCATACATGCAAAATTGGAAGAGATATCAGAGGCATTGAAATGTAAGAATAGAAAAGGTAGTTTGATTCAAGTTCTACAGATACACCAAAATAGATATGTGGGATATCATTATGAAACAAAGTGATCAAGCTACCATCTGAAAATGTCACCCACAACAAAAATAAATCTGCTCTGCAATTGACTATATTTAGATGAATTATGTAAAATCATAAGCAAAATGCTAAGTAGTCCTTTATAGTATCTTGAGCTGAGATTATTTATAACTCATTAAGAGTTTTATGGTAAATGTATATGTGTATGTGTACGGGTTGGGTTTTTTTCTTCCTTAATCATCCTGGTGAAGTAAAGCACTGTGAAGGTCTTACAGAACCTTCAAGGACATAAAAGTCAAGCATATACATTCATTACAGCATATCTGCATATTGTTTCACACTTTCAGTCTAAATCATTTCACTGTCAAAAGGTTGCAAGTCTAAGTGGAATTTCACAATTCATCTCTTCTGTGGTTACTCAGGTACCTCTAGTATAAAGTAGTTGATCAGGAAGGATCAATGGGTTCTAGAAGTATCAGGATAAACATAATTTATGTTATAAAAAACTGAAATCATGGCAAAAAGTGTCTGTTGGTGGGATTTACTGAGATTGTTAAAGTCTTTAAGCTGCACTTGGCATTCATTCTTGCAATGGATTTAGTCTTATGATATACCAATTGCAGCAGGAATAGGAGAATGAATTCACTGCCTAATAATCAGTATTTTCCTTGACTCAAAAAAGAAAACAAAAACCAAAACAAAACAAAACGTACAACCATAGAACAATCTGATGCCTCCCTAATCCTTAAACTAATCAGGTCACTCTTCTGTGTGCTTGTTGACCTTAAAGTCAGCTACGGCAAAATATCCTGACAGCTACATGTCCAGTCATTAAACTGGCACTGGATAGCAAACTCATTGTGATCACTGCTGGCCTTCAGTGAACAAGAAATAGATGTGTAGTTGAAGGGTCACGTGTAGCCTTGCCAGTTCTTAGCAATGGCAAGTATTTAGTGACACTCATTCTTAGAAATCAACATTTAACAACATTACTAAGAGAAGACCTTCTTTGTGTACAATATAAATAATAATGCAGGTTCAGCATCTCTGTTCTGTGTGGGTGGAATACAAACTGTGCAACATTAAACATTATTTTGACAACATTCAATATGACTTGTGTAATTTTCTATTTCTCTTCTATTCATCCTACATTTATAACTCTTGTTGAAGGAATGGAATATACAGCATATAAATACATCTCTTTTATATATACTTAATTATTGTAACAGAAACCTAAGCACACTACCATGTTGAAAGTAGAAGTAGGACTTTTAATTTTTAGATTTTTCTGACATGGGAACTATGCTCCATAAATTCAGCTTATAGGTGTTAAAACTGGTGAAAACAATTCCAGAACAAAAAAAGTCTGTGCCCAGATGCACTGCTGAAAAAAACAGGATTATAGCCAAGATTCTTGCCTGTTTGTAATCTGCCAACTTTAATATAACCCAGTTTAGGGTGAAAATCCAGACAATATTTTTGCAAATTATGTTAGTCAAGAAATCCCACTCTAGACATTTGAAAAGATGGAATATTTATGTTGTACACAAACCAGAATTCTCTGGCTTTTTATGCACCTGCTATCTGTAAAATATTCTGGATTCCAGCAAAGTGCTCACACTTCCTCTGTAGGTATAGTATGGGAGGTGAAAATCCAGGAAAGAAAAGAATTCAGACAGAAAAGTAGTGATTCCAAAAGCTTGCTGTTAGAAAACATTTTACAGTATATAAGGTCTTTGGAATGTTTTCAGACTCTATTAGCTCTCCTCATTGATAGGTGTCGTATAGACACAATGACGTGCTTGTCCTTCTAGAACTAACAGAGCACTAATTTTCCCAAATTTACAAGGTTCATTTAAATACTTTTGTCTAGATTTTTGAGTTGGAACTTAATCTTTAGCCCCTCAGTTAAACTTTCTAATCCTTTTGCAAGAGAATTGTTGTTCACATTGGCTTGCCGAATAAGGGAACAAAGGCTTTCTACTATCGTGACTGCTTCTTAGATCCTACTAGCCTTTTACAAAATTTCTAGCTATTAAGCAAGTATGTAACCATAACTTTACTTAGGAAGGAGTTATAGACTTATTGAAAAATTTATTAAAAAATGCTGTGATGGGACAAACCATATTTTTGCTCTCATTTCAGCCTCTGAGGATGACTATTACATTCAAACATCTCAGAGCCTTGGTAGTGAATATTTTAACTCAGAGGTTCGTTTCAGAAGTATTAAAATGGATGTCTATGACAAAATATACATTTCTTCTGGCTCAACATTTTATAGAAAAGTTGGGTAAAGAAAAGAGGGAAAAATCAACTTGTGAATTTTCATAAGTGCATTAGAACAAAGAAAAATATTTCGGAGTAAGCACATCTGAGTTAAAATAAAAACAAACAACAAAAATGAAATAAAGTGAGCTTGCTGAGTAAATAGAACTGCATTTATCTGGACTCCAGAAAACCTTATTTTAAGCTTTTGCAGTGCATCATGCAGAGCAGGCATGTGTGGCTTCCCACCTTTAAGGGGAAGGCAGCACCCAAGGATGTAGGAAGTACCCCTTGGTGCTGCCTCAAGGGGGAGGGCAGGACCCAAGATTCACAGATGCCTGTGGTCAAAAAGGAATGACAAAAGTCTTCAAAAAACAAGTTTTATTAGTAAATTATATGTTTGACTTGGACATTAGTATAAAGTGATTGGTATAAAGAGATTGTAATTTCACAAAGAGTTGAAATTGGAATATACTGAGGGGAGCAGTATTCTTAGTTCTTCAAACAATATTTTAAGTTTTTGGCAGTGGCATAGTTTCTGTTATTCAGAAGCCTGGAAAGTCTGAAGGTTCTGGAAAACTATTTTCCTAAGCCACTATTTGCTGTGAAGTTTGCCAAATGAAGCTGGAATCCAGTGAAGCAGTAACAGGCAGGTTTTACATGTGGCATTATTTTTGGGTAATACCTCTAAATATCAGTTGGGCCTAGATTTTCAGTGGTATGTCTGATGTAGTTATCTTGTCTCTATCACTCCTTCCAGGTATAACAAGTGTGATCAGGAGTTGAAATTTCTCCCTTGACCAGTAAGCAATGAGGAGCAGAAGCTTGGTATAGTTAAGGAGCCCGAAAAAAAAAATAAAAAAAATGTTACTTGTTTACCTCTTCTAGACTCAGAAGATCCTGACTATATTTGTTCTGAGGTCCTAGCATTTTCCTGCTGCCAGATAATGTGTGTTTTTTCTGGAATTCAGGCTCCTCTTGGAGTTTGAGTTTGCTCATTATGTACAGCATAGGGTTTGTTACAGTCAAAGGTAACATAATGCTCTTTACAGATTTCTAGAGTAAACTGCAGTTTAAAATACACTGCCATTTCAGCTAGAAGCTATGACATGTTAGATACATGCTCCTCTTAGATGCCATAGGCTGGTCTTTTGGCACTGTGATCTCAGATTCATAGTTGTCTAAATAGCTGTCCTGTTGCAGAGGTTAACTAATCACACTACTCAAGTAGAGCCACCCAGAGCAGGTTGCCCAGGACTATGTTCAGGTGGTTTTTGACTATCTTCTAGGATGAAGGCTTGACAATATCTTTGGTCAGCCTGTGCCAGTGGTCTGTCATTCTTAGAGTGGAAAAGTATTTCGTGATGTTCAGAGCGAACCTTTTGCATTTCAGTTCATGGCCAATGCCTCTGGTACTGTCACTGGGCACCACTGAGGAGAGCCTGGTTCATTTTTCTTCACACCCTCCCTTCAGCTATTTGTAAACATTGATGATATCCCCCTGAACCTGCTCTTTTCCAAGATAAATAATGCCAGTCTCTCTCGACCTACCTCATGAGTTTACTTCCTTTTAAGTAGCTAGGTGATAGAACTGAGCCAGTTTCAAACAAAGTTCTATGCAAATAAAACCCCAGTGCAAAAAGCAAAGCAACTACTAAAAATGAAGTAAAAGTAATACTAGTTTTTGTGGGGTCCTTATTGCTTCATAGTGAATTTGATGACACTTTAATTCTTTCTGAAAGGACAGCTGCTGAGACTGCATTTGAAAAATAATTTTAAAAACAATAATAATAAAATAGCAACCCAAACATTCACCTTACAGATAGAGACCTGCAGAATAAAAAAGTGTAAGCATTTGGAAAAATTACCTCATATACTTCAAAATATATAAGGGTCCTTAATTATGCTAGGTTCTGCTATTTAGACAGAAAAAGAAGTGTGTTGGAACTAGTAATAAACAGACCTAAAATTACACTTGTATTAAACTTGCCAAGATTAAGAAATGCACGTTTTTGAAATTTCATTATTTTGTTTTTTTCCCTCACTAGAGCTAGTTTTATTACCTTATTAGAAGGTAGTTTTAGATTAGATATAAGAAAGAAGTTCTTCACTATGTGAGTGGTGAGGCACTGGAACAGGTTACCCAAAGAAGAGGTGGATGGCCCAACCCTGGAATTGTCCAAGGCCAGTTTGGATGGGGTTTGAGCAACCTGGTCTAGTGAAAGCTGGCCCAGCCCATGGCAGAGGAGTTGAAACTAGATAAATTTTTAACATCCCTTCCAACTCAAACCATTCTATGCTTCTGTGTGATTATATGAATACCTACCTCGTTATATAGATAACATGCACAATATAATCAGACATGTGTTCTTTATTCACAGCTCTTCCTATTAAAAATCATTTCACAATACACTCTATCTCCTAAGGGAAGGAGTGTTAAAGCATCCTTTATGGAAAACATTAATTGCATAATCCGTAAAAGGGACTCTTCCACTATACAATCTTTTGCTGTAATAAGGCAATGGTGGTGCTCTGATTCTTGCTTCATCTAAAAAATACTTTTTCCTGTGAAATGTTTTATTTTAATGTTGATCACAGAAGTCCCTCTGAGCATTAGGTACCTGAAAGGTTTTGGCATCATGATTATTTTCTCCTGGCACTGCTTGACATTACTATTCCTTCTAGAACATCACTTTGATGTTGGTGTATATACATGTTGCATATACACCATATGGAAGTATGATTCTTGACTGATTTTAAATAATGTAATTCAAACATAGCAGATAAAAAAGCTCAATTGTGGAAATAATATAATGGATAATCAAGCTAATTTAGTCTGCAACTGGATGCTTGGGCATAGTGATGATATATACGAACCTATAGATTATGAGAGTCATAGTGTTTTACATCTGTGGTTACATTCAGATGTTACAAAAAGGTAGGCAGAGTAGAAAACAGTGGAGAAATAAAACAAACCTGAAGAACCTGACATCTGCAGAGGGTAAGAAAGGATCTACAGAGACTTTTGTTTCTGTCAGAAATGAATTATTGCATGACAGCAGACCATAAACTGCAAGGTAAGAACCTTTACATTTTTCGGTAACTAAAAACACAGTGGTGTCTGTTTCTTATACTCAGAGCCAGACTTCCCTGTCACCAAGTATTTTCTCTGAGCATATGTCAAGTGCTGTTGAAGGTATCAGCACAGCTGACTGAAAAAATCTGCTTTGAAACAAAAGCATCAAGTGTCTTATTCTTTGTAAACAATATCACAACAAGGCTCCTACTTTTAACTCAAAAAAAACATGGCAACTTCTGTAAGGAAGAATAGGAAATGCACCATCTATGATTAAAAAAAAAGATAAAAAAATAAAGGGAAGTTGTTTTGTTGGTTTTGTTTTTTGTTTTTTGTTTTTTTTTTAATTATTATTGCAGAATATACATGTTCAGGTTTATTCTGATTTTTATGCACATAATTATCTCTAATTTCTGGTAATTCAAAATTTTTAACTTGTTTAAATCTTTTATTTTTCTGTTTGTGGTTATGCAAAGATGCTACCTGTTTTAACGTGCTCCAGGAACAATAAGTTCAGGTGATCTGTGAAAAGTTTATTTAATAAACTCTAGTTCAGATAAGGATAAAGACTTTGAGGATACTGGGCACATGGGACCCTAGATGAACAATTTTTGATATACATGGTCAAACACCGTTCCCAGTGCCCTATTTCTCATCTAGCCTTAGGCAAAATAACTCATATATCTAAATTAAGAGGATAGTCTCCAATCCTTTACTGGCACTCAGTGAATAGAAACATAGAAAGAATCTGCCAAAAGGCAATTCACAGCAAGAGGTCAAATGAGATGTTCTAAATCATCCCTTGAGAAGCTATTCTTTCTCTGGTTATGTCTAGAAGGTTTGTTGGGACAGGAACCCTGAATGTGTCCTGGTTTCATGATAGGATGCAATCTAGCACACATCTCTTCCTTTCCTAGTTATCCCATTGCATATGTGGAAGTATTTAATCTTATCTTAGTAGAATAAATATGTCACTCAGGATATCTCCCAAAATAAAGGGTTAAAAAGTGCAATTTACTACTTCTACAAACAGAATTATAGTATGCATACATGAATCAAGATCTAGTGAAGTTAAAAAGGGTGTTTTACATCCCTTTTCCATGAAATGTTTGTGTTCCTTGAGAAGCAAAATCAAGATTAGGAAACAGCTCCAGGGAAACACTGTAATGCCATTAATTTATTTTGTTACATGGGTACAATTGAATACTCAGTAGGTAGACATACATTCATAGGTGACCCAGTCTAATTCTGAACATCTAAAATAAATATCAACCTGCTCTTATAAAACTCGTGCCCTAGTTTAGTCTCTGAATAATCTTCCAATAGAAACTAGACCTTCTTTTTCAAGTTCTCCATTATCAATTTAACCCACTTTTATATCTCATTTTCTTCTTAGTACTTACTTCCCATTATCTGAAACTAAACTCCAAAGTTAATTGCAAAGTTTGAACATTTTCCATGACCTAAGAGTCTGATTTTATAAGACCCATTTTTGTCCACTGGCAACCAACGAAACACGCAAAATGCCACATAAGCTCACTCATCTTGTAAAAGAAATCTAGCCTGTACTTCATAATCACTATGTGGAACGTGATCATCTGGAATTCAAGAATGCTCTTCATAAAGATTCAGGCAGATTCTTGTAGTAACATGGCAGTCTGAACTATGTCTTATGAAGAACATCATTGCTTTTTTAATGAGGCTGCTACGTATGTATTTTATTACTTTGAGCCTTGGAGGACAAGATGATAGAGATATAAAAAATAATAAATATGGACAAATTAATTAGTAGGTCTGAACTTGGTCTAGAACTGCTTTAAAATTATGTTCACTGCAGTTTTCTAAATGTGTGTTTTGTCCATAATTTTACTGTGTTTTTTTTTTTTTTCAACTTGGATATTGATCAAAGAGTTTTCCTTTTGACTGTTTCAGTTTGAGTCAAATGGTTTAATGATGATCTCAAAAAGTTAAAATGGTTTAAATGAATTTTATCAGTGTAATAACATGAACTATTTAAAACAATCTCTAATGAAAATAACTCTCAAGTTCAACGGCTAAGACATATTTTCCTCAAGCTCCTTAAGGCATCTATGACAACAGAGGGATAAGACTTCAGTAAATTTTTAGGGGAGAAGACGTCTGATAATGCTTAAATATCATCCATATAAAAAAAGTTTAGCTATGTCTTGGAAGAACCTCTCTAAAACATCAGCTAGAAATAAAGGCAATCTGTCAACATAATGGTTGTGAGCAAAAAGTTCTTTCAACTGCTCTTTTTCCGGAATGCTCAAATCCTATTCTAAACAGACTTTATACACCTATGGAGACCTATCTGTTTAACCATTATTTGATAACTCTACTATAAAAATTTTATGAATGATATACGTATTATCAAAGTCCAGGAATATCATTTAGTAGAATTTAAGTTTACAGTGAATTAATAGGCTTTGGGTTCAAGACTATGACCAAGGCATGAACTGTTTCAGAGCTAAGACATGATCTCTCTGGTTATCAAATCGTACATTTCCAAAACTATCAACAGTGATAACTTGCTTGCTAACTAGTAAATTGGTGCTTTGCACAGCATCATTGGTTATTGAGAATTACCTGCTGGTGAACAGAAGGTGCCCATCTAGAAATCTGTGAGACAACCACTGGAATTGAAATCAGGATAAGCAAAATAAAGTGATTGTGTCAGCAAAATATAGTATTTGCTTAAGGAATAATTTATATATTCCAGACTTACAATTGAGTGTATGACACTTTTCATTCTTTTCTCTCACAAAAATAAATGAAGTACATTCAGTAAAATGGTGGACTTGACTGAATAAATAACAAATAATAATGATGATACCTGCAGAAAAATCCATAAAACATAATTATTCTGGCTTTTATCCAGAATTTATAAAAAGCTGAAAACAGATTTCTTCGCTGAAGCAAGATGTTTCTGAGAAAAAAAATATCGATAACTTTACTGAGATATTTAGGTAAGATTTACTTCCAATAATTCCTCAGAAATTTATTTAGCTATGCATTTTTGTGTCTTAATAGAAATACTTTTAAAGCCCCAACTTCTTAATGGAAATAATTTACAAGAGAAGAAAATAATTAAAACAGAAGCTGGGTTACAGTAGGAGCCAAGATATAGCACCACAGAGACAGTACAGTATTTAGCAATTCTGTATGGTAAGCCTTAATTTTATTAGACATAAAGCATTTGCAGATGAGTAGAAGTTTCAGAAGAGGAAAGAAAGAGAAAACAAACAAACAAAAACAACTTGGTTTTTGAAAGAGTCAAACCAATCAAGAAAATGTATAATTTTAAAAATTTATAAACTAGAAGTTGACAGTAATTTTCTCAAGCACTCAGACATATTGCCCTTTTATATTACTATGCTTTATGAATTATGAATTTTGGCTGATGAGAAAACCATGGTGACAATGGAGCTTCAGTGTCAGTAATGCATTGTCATCTTACACTGTGTGAGTTCCTACTACACCTGGCTGGATTTTACAAATTTAAATGTTACTGACTGCCAAAGATTTTATTAAGAGGTCTGATGATATTATATGATCTGCTGGTAAGATACTAATCTCTATTAACTAGAAAAGGGTCAAATACTTTGAGAGATTTCCAGGGGGTTTTTTTGTGTGCTGTGGGTGTTCAGATGCAGCTATACTCCTTCACCATAATTCACCTATTTTGAGTGAGATAGTAAAGTAGATAAAAACCCATATTCTTCCTAGCACCTAGAAGAAAGAAATATGTGTAGAAAATGCAATTATTCTATGAGATTTTGCATGGCTCCTGTTGCCAAGGAAACAATTTTTTTTGGCTTTGTAAGGTTTGGTAAGGGTTGCCCTAGATACAAATCTGGCAGTATTTCGTGTAATCACGTACACATTTACCCTCACTTTAAAGAGGGGAAAAATTTAGTAAAAGAGAACTACTGAAAACATTGAAGTTTGGAAAAATTTGAAAAATTTGAGGAATGTGTTGATAGAAGAGGCCTTTGCACTGGCTTAAGTCAATATCATCCCTTACCTGAAAATAAGATGTTAAAAAAAAAAAAAAAAAAAAAAGGCAAAATGCAAAGTAAAGAACTCATTTCTCTCCCATTCCAGCCTAGTACCTAAGCAGGTATTTAAAGTGTAGACTCAGAAAAGGATGAAGAATGCATAATACTTATAAATGGAAATGTGGTGTCAACCTTTTATACTGTAGAACCTCTGACTAAGTCTGAATCAGAAAATCAGATCCATTATTTTAAATATCATTTTAATATTTTACTGATATATCATAGTACAAGATTCTTTGAGTCAAACTGGAAAGGCAAATTCCTAAGGATGATCTATACAATTTTAGACATAGAAGAAGAGTGGAGCAATGATGCAAGACACTAATTAGAAATTTATCAACTGATTAAAAAATTGTTTGATTTTACTGGATCACAAAAGGAGAGGAGTTTGCACATGCTGATGGGGATGAAAAATGCACCAGGAATATCAAAATAACACATTTTTTTCTAGGTAGAAGACATAAATCCATTAGGTGTTCAAATCACATGAAAAGTTAGGTCAAGGTAGGGATTATAGTTGGCATACAAAAGCTTCCATAAATATTATGTTCAGAAGCTGTAGTGGCAAATCAAGGATAGTAAGAAATGAAGAGAGGGAAAAGGAGGAGACTGGGTACAGGTCTAAAAAGAAGAAATGGCAGTCTTATAGTGTCTCTGCAATGAAAAGGATTAACTAAAGCCTGGAAGAGCATCACAAACTCTGCCTTTTTTAGAACAAAAGTATGTTATATGAACACCAGATTTGTGGAGGAAAGAGTCTATTTGTTTTGTTTCCTTCTAACGAAAACCATGATGACCACTCCAGAAAATTAAAAAAAAAAAAAAGTTTTAAAAACTTTATCTGTGCAATGTAGAATATTGTTGTTGGTTTTTTGTTTGTTTGTTTGTTTTGGTTTGTTTTTTTTCTGTTTTTTTTTTGTTGTTGTTTTTTGGTTGTTTTTGTTGTTGCTGTTGTTGTTTTTGTTGTTGTTGTTTTTGTTTGTTTGTTTGTTTCTGATTTTCAGTTATCTTACTGAGATTTAAAAATATCAGCGTGAAATAAGCATTTTCTGTGGAAATTTCAGCACATGGGCAACTTTATTTTCATTGAAAAAAAGTGAAATATCCAAAACTTTCCTCTGCATTTAGAGACCTAAAGTCAACATTAATCTGTTTAACTTATTTTTTCAAAGAAGTCTTTCTGAGAAGAAATGCTTAAAGAACATTGTTTTTTGCTCTTGTGAGGTGTCACTGTGTCTGTGAAACAATCTTAAAAATTCTAAAATGAGATTTTAAAAAAAAAGTATTTTTATCTCATTGCAAAACACTTAGGGTCTCTTAAAAATAGGTTAAAAAAAAAGCATAACTCATAAGTAATTTCAACTGAAAAATGGATGAATGTCAGCAAGTCAGAGACACATACTATGTATTTCAACTGTTTTTAAATCCGTATGAAATATTGTCCATTTGTATAATGAAGACCAGTGATATGCAGCCTTGAAAGGAATTTTGTTTTGCCACAGGAGGGACTTTTTTCAAGGGCAGTGATAGGGTGAGGGCAATGGCTTTAAAAGGGGAGAGAATAGTTTTAGATTAGACAATAGCAAGAAATTCTTTACTATGTGACTGGAACAGGTTGCCCAGAGAAACGATGCATGCTCTATCCCTGGAAGTGTTCAGGGACAGGCTGGATAGAGCTCTGAGGAACCTGGTCTAATGGAAATTGTTCCTGCTCATGGCAGAGGGATTTGAAATAGAGAGTTTTTAAGGGCCCTTTTAGCTCAAATTCCTGTATAATTCTATGATTCTATGTTCAGGAAAAGTATCCTTTTACCTCTATAGCCAAAAGGAAATTCAGTTAGAGCTTGTTTTGTTTTGTTTGTTTGTTGTTGTTGTTGTTGTTTTTTTGTTTGTTTCATTGGTTTTTTTTGTTTGGTTTGGTTTTTTTGTGGTTGTTTGTTTGTTTGTGTTTTGTGTGGGGTTTTTTTTCTCTTTTTATTATTTTTTTTAACCTGCTACTACTGAAATGGCTTTCTATCAGTTTATCACAAGAATAACAGGTAAAAAGTCTGTTTTTCCTCCAGGATCAAACTTGAGACTGATGAGTAAATAAAGAACTATCCATTCATACTGTCATGATGGGCTGTCGAAATGAATCAAAACGGTAACTGCAATAGTGTTGTTCAATGTCAATAGAATTCATCATGGAAATAACAGAGAAATTGTGAAGGGCTGAACTTTTATTGTTCTGACATACAGATTCATCTCTCTCAGAAGCTTCAGCTAATCAGACTTAAGAAAATAGTTTCTTAGGAAAAACAAAACAAAACAAAACAAAAAAAAACCAAACATACAAAAAAAAAGAACCCACAAACAAACAACTGAAAAAAATAACCAAACCAAAAAAGCCAAACAAAAATCCAACAAAAAACAAACCACAAAACAATCAAACAAACTAACCTAAATATTAATTTGGATACTAAAAGTTTGGAAGCACCATAACACAGTGTTAAAATGAAGGGTTTACAGTGTTCAGAGAAAAAATGTTGAGTCTGTGAGGGGAAGTCAGTTTTAGAAAACCAGCTGACTGTACTGAGTCTTAATCAAGTATTCAAATGTGGTCCTATAAAATGAACACACTGTATCTCTATTGTTATCATAAAATAATTCATGCTGAGTTTCTTTTAAACTCAGACTCAAACAAAAAACAGGGACTATTTACATTGCCCTAAAAAATCTAATGAAATATTAAATATTCTACATAGGATTTTAAGGGGTAGTTAAGGAAAACAAACTTATAAAATTACAATTATGATTATCATTACCTTGCTCCTCTCTGTAGTACAAGACATATTAGAAAACCCTGTTAATATTATATAGTTTTCAATGATAGTGTGGTTCTTAGATAATAAATATGCTTTGTTATAATTTTTCCATCTGTCTAGTGATTATTTTAGCCATTAAACCAACAGTTAGACTAACATAATAAACCAATTAGACTTTCAGAATACAATTTCCTTCCACAATAAAAGCTGCTTGATGCTACTATTTATCTGAGTAAGTTTGCATGTAAATATTTAAAAGATTTTTTTGTTTTGGCTTTCCCCTCTCTTTGTTATCTATAGCAGACCTTCATTACAACTGAGGTAATGTATGCTTTTACCTTTTGGAATGACGTATACACTGGGGAAAAAAAAAATCAGTTATCAGAAATCAGATATTGAGCCAAACTCTAAACTTCAACAGACTCAAGTGAATATTTTTTCTAGTGACATATGTCAAGCCAACACATTTCCCCATTCATTGAATTAAATAATACTTTTACTTTCACCTTAAGTGGAAGAAAGCGGTCTCCCTTAGACAGGAGTTACTTCTTGTGTCTACATTTTATTAATTACTCTATGGGGATATACTACATCTACCCTTTTGGACAGCTCCTCTGGACTGAGTAGGACTCTGCTACACTAAAATATATACTGAACAAAAAGGTTGAAGCACATAAATATATTTTCCAATTCTGGATTAAAAAAAAAAGACATCTCAATGTTTTTATGCTTATTGTAGACATAATTGATATCAATAAACTTTAATGTAGTGGATAAATTATTTAAGTATTATGACTCAAATAGGTGTTTGAGTAAATAAAAAATAAAATTAAAATTAATATCAAATAGAATTCAAACCTCAATTTCCAAGAAATGGATGGGACATGAAATAATATATCATTGACTATCTACAAGCAACATTTAATTTAAAACCACTAGGTGTCAGCATATAAATATTCCTAAAGAGATTTCTCTGCCAGAAAAAGGACTTGACAATAAGCAAATATGCAATATTGTAGGTGGTCTATGATGTTCTTACAAAGCCATGGAAGAAAGCTGTGAACTTGTCAGGCTCACTGATAAATACTGGAATGACTGAGGAGTATTTTTCCACACGATAAGTGAGTCTTGAATGGAACCTTCTGGTTTTTAATAAGATGCTCTAGATATTTTAACTTTTACAGACCTTTAGTGATTTGACTTCAAATTAGATGCTCTCCCAACCAAAGCCTTCTGATATTCAGAAGGTGGTATTGTCATGAGACACTGCCTAACACAGATTCTTTATACTGGCATGTTTGCTGAGCCACTTAAGACCTTGTACTGAAATTCCTTGGTAGAAATCGAGTTATTCCCTAGTAGTCTTTTGTTGTCACTAAGACCCTAATGGGCCCCCCTTGCCATGATCACATGAGCACAGAAATGAGAGACAGATTTAAGTCATTTATCTTACTAATGATCTGTTATTAAAGTAGAGCTAATAACTCAAAAGAGCAGGATGCTTAAGGCAGGTAATATTGCTTTAACAAACACCCTGAAATGACAGTGTACTTCAGTCACTGTGGCTTGGCACTTTTATGCTTTTCCTTCATGTGCAAGGGGGAGTTGATGTGCTGACAGGGGAGTATGTGATCAAAACTGATTAGTACTCCTGGGTCATCCCTAACTTTTCATATTGACAGACTCCTGGCATGTCACTTCATGTAATTCACTTAAGGTTCTTTGTTATGTTATTGTTTTAATAAGTAGTGACATTTCTTTGAATTTACTTGATACTGTTTATTAGATATACCGTAACTATCTATTGAAAACCATAGATACACCTCAGAGAATTCAGAAAGCTTCTGAAGGGTTGTAATAGCTATTTAAGTATGATTAATGAAATATCTAAATGACACACTAGTTTGAGAGTGATCTAGATTTAATAGCCACACTTGTATAGAGCCATAAAGATTGTACAGTGATGTTAAAAGTAGAGGGTGTTTACTCCTCCCATTTTCTGCATAACTATCCAGACTGTGTGACTAATCATAGTGAAGACTTTCTAAATATAGAGTGGTTCACACTGAAGCTTAGCATAAATGTCTCAATTTTTGTCAAAGTATAGAGGATACTTTTGGGTAAGGAACATCATGGTGATTGATGCAAAAATAAATAAAATAGATCCAGAAAAAGGCATAGGTTATTTATTAGAACATGTGACACATATGGTAGGAATGCAAACTAGATTGTCTCTCAATGATGAAGTGGTAAAACAGAAAGACTTAAAGAGAGATATAGAAAGAGAGCATGACAGCACATGCAGCTCTGACAGATGAAGAATAAAGCCAGAGAACTGAAATCAGACAGAAAGTACCACAGCTTTTTTCCTCCCTCCTCATGTTGACCACAATACCCATCATTGTTGTGCCCATTAAATGATCTACTGTATATGTGTATAGAAAATTCAGCAGTATAAGAGAGGCATTTGGCCTTCTGTTCTCAGGAATTAGGTTGTCCTACTGTTCCACGTCCCAAGAAATATTTCAGAACTCTTGCCTTACAAAATTAAACCATGTAACACTGATATTATAGATATACAGAGAAACTTTTTAAAGAGAATTCTAGTTTTCAGGCAATAAATTAGCTTTTTCTTTTCTAAAACTGTCTTCATAGTTCTTCATTTTTAAACAGGAGGATATGGGCAATTTTTTTTTTTTTTTTTTTTTACTCTTGCACTTCTTTCTGCTTCTAAAATATAATTCTATGTAGTTGTCTGTATGTAAATGTATTTACAGAAGTCTAAGTATCTATTCTGAAAAAGTTTATTGAGAATCTTCTCTTCCAGGGACTTCTGACACCTGATGGCAGCTGTTGGCATCAGAAAAGGGTAGTTTTTCTGTCTTGCATCTTTTAGCATAGAAGCAAAATGGATTAGAAGATCTACAAAGTTTTCCAGTTCTTTGAAGGTAACAGCAGAGATCTCATTTAGCATCTATCTTCAGAATGACAGCACCTGAAATGCTACGAGGCTTTTAGAGTAATATTCTACAAGTGAGAAGTCAGAGGAGCCTCCTGCCATACTCAGAGGCTGCCTCACAGCCCTGACTCCACTCTGGCCACCAACCTTACTGCCCTGCCCTGCTACTCCGAACTTATGACCTGCTTGGCATCTGCTGTGTCAGTTGCCTCACCTGAAAATGAGCACTCTGCAGCCTCCCTCAGCCCCAGCCCTGTCATGCTGGGCTTGTTGGGACACATTTGGGACTGTACTAGCTGGGAAAGGGTGTAGAGGGAAAGAGGAGGGAAGAGAGATGAAGGAAAGGTGTAGGAGTAGAGTAGGAAGGGGAGGGGTGAGGAGGAAAGAGAGAGAGATGGGAGGACACAGACCTACAAGGCTGCAGGCAGTTGCCAACCTGAGGTGACCTCTGAAAACAGGTAAGTAATAGATCTAAAAGACAGAGAATTGATCACAGCTGCTGACATCAGTCATGGCTGAGTCATTCATTGCATGTCTTTTCTGTCATGAAAATACAGGTTTTAGCGTCTGCCTTTTCTTAACAGTTTACCTGTATGTAGGGAAGATAAAATCACTTAAAAAACTGGTTAGTGAGGACATTACAAATGTAGCACAACACCCACCCTCCAGAAGCCTAGAGGATTCAGAGGTAATTGCCTAGAAAGTTCCAGGTGCAGATGCTTCTCTTCTGTCCCACATGTTGAGCATATCCCTGCCTCTCTGTCTACTCTCCAATGCTCAGCTCCTGAACTGGAAGTGCAAGTGGTGTAACTAAAGAAGGTGATTTTTTTTTTTCTGCTAAGGTCAGTGGGTTGCTGCTGTCTCCTCCATCCCATATGAAAAACTCAGGCAAGAGGAGATATACAACAATAGCTTGAATGAAATACAGTCTGAGCATGGCAGTGATGTTATGAGTGCATTATTCAAATGATCAGGTGGGTCTGGCAGGGATATTTTTAACTCCAATTATTTTGCTCCTTAACTCTTCAGAGCTCATTAGTCATTCTATTTCTTAAAGCACAAGTAGCTTCACAGTGATAGAGATATATCTCTTAGTTTGTTGGTTTTTGTTTTTCTTTCTGTATCTTCAGTTGCAATACATACATACATGAGAACATACAAATATAGGTACCTCTTGTATTGGTAATTACATTTCCTTAACATGGTGACTTGGTCCTTTACCAAAAGCTACACTTCAACATTATTTAAGGGTTATTATTGATTCATTGAGCTATTACCTATTTACACAGGAACAACAGATGTCTGAAGTGTATTAGTCTAATTGTTCAATAGGTACCTTTTTGATTCTGAGTAGTGAGAACTCTGTTCTTTCCAGACTGGTTTAGACTGAGAAATTCCCAGACTGTCAGTCTTTCCGAATGTACCATGTCAGCAGTGGTAAAAGATACACTTTGCATGAAAATCCCTAGCACCTAAGTAATTGTGAGCAGTAGCCAGGTGTCCTGTGGGACGAATTTGACTGAATTCTCCCATCAATAATCAGGTGTAGTACTGACCTTTAGGTGCAGTGCAAGCCATAGCCCTTTCCTTATTTATTGCTCCAGAGGGAGGGAGAAGAGATCTATTTTTTGTAGGCAGTTGTTCTTTTCTTTCTGACAGATATAAATGTCAAAGGATGTCTGGGTTGTTTTGGGTACCATTTAGTGTCAGCATTATTTTGGGGACTACAAAAGCTACTGGGGCATCCATAAACATGCAACAGCCCTCTAGAGACTAATAGGGATGGGGAACCAATTGTATGAAAATGTCTTCACATTGACAATTAAAAGTAGTGGATCCTTCTGATTA
>VXAU01001758.1:6926-22703 GCA_013399695.1 Formicarius rufipectus | reverse complement strand
AAAAAATGCCTCATGCTGTTGGCAAATGAGCCCTGGCCCTATCTTTCAACAAGTTCAGAAGCTATCTGGAGGGATCTCTAAAACTGGTCACCAGTGCCCTAACCCAGGAGAACACCAGATATGTATCCAAGCAGTGAGAATTAGCTTTTTAATTCAGGAGATCACTACAGGAGACCTGTGAGGTTAGTAAATCTGCCTCTTGCTGGGATGCCATGTGGTGGCTATAGTTCTCCCTCTTGTTGTTGGCTGGACTTCGTGAACGAAGATCTTGGGATAAGCCTGCGCAATGGATTTTTTAAGTGAGGCACAGGGTGCGCAGAACTGGCCCCACTCCCTTTACTCCTGAGGCTCATCTTGCCACGGCCGAGCAGCTCGGACGGCGACAGCGAGTTCCTCCAGGATTCGAACCAGTGTCCTCAGAGGAGGAGCCGGCTCCACAGGTGGGGGTCTACGCCACTCGGTCAATGCCCACCGCCTCTCAAGTGTAACCTACAAACAGCAAAGCAATAATGTCAGGCTGTTGAGCAATCCTGGGAGCCCACGTGGGTCAGAGCACCAGGGGAAGACCTCGCCTTGTCCTCTCTGCCACCGAATGACACAAACGTGGCACTGCAGCCGCGCCTGTACCACGAGCTGGGGCAGGCCCCAAAAGGTGGCAAAGTTCTCCCTCTAGCACCCTTTATAAAACTGGTGCCCTTTTGTGTTGTGAAGCCTCACAACAACAACACAAGCCCTTTGGAGCAAATGCATGATGATTGTAATTTTCTCTTAGCAGGGTTGCAAGCAAACTGTCTGTCACAAGCAGCTGTTCTAGAATGCATAATTACACCTGTCTGCCATCGCCAACATGGCCTGTCTAAGGCATGATGGACGATTTTGAACTTCCATATTATTATTATTGCCACTATTATTATTTTGCAAAGTTGAATTGTGAAATGTATTTGAAGTGCCTTTCTTGAACCTTGTCATGAAGTAGCAGAGGCAGCCTACACTCACCACTTCAAACTTTTTTACTCAAATAATTTCTGCTGTCATTTAAGAAGCCTATTTAGATTTCGGTCCTGAAAACATATCTCTAAGTATAACACTGGTAAAGTAATAGAAATTTCTTCCATGTCACTTGCTAACTCTCGATTTGGATCTGTGTCCTTCCTTATCTCTGTCATTTTACATGAATTTTAAAATTCTCAATACAGTATTTATATTTTACATTTACCATTTTTATATTATACAAAATGCATTTCATAAATATAATGATCAATTATATGTAAAGTTACCTGAAGAGTAAGAAGGTAGTTTTCTAAAGGAAAGTCAAAACAATAGGAATTTAGTAGCAAAGAAATAAATGAAAGTCTTCATCTGTAATTTAATCTCAGGAAAATATAGTTATCACCAATTTTTAGAGCTCTGCTTCAAACCCGACAGAAGATGAGGAAGCAGTGCCTAATCAATAAAATAAAGGGAGACAAGGTGATCCTTTCCCTCCCAGTGCTCTGCAGAAAGGAGAAATACTTTAATTTTCAAAGCTGGGAAACTACTCAATGATTCTTTAACATTGCAGGTTTATACACTACAACAAAGGTATCTGGCAAAAAGTGATTCTCTATACCTCGATTCACAGCAGGTTATGAGAAAATACACAAAAAAAAAATTAAGAAACTGACTCAGGCGATTTAAGTATATGTGATCATAGTTGCTTTCTTCTTATAACATTTTCAATGAAATAAAGAAAAAAACTCATAACTGTGAAATCACTATTAACATAGTGACCATAGAAAATAATTTGTAATAATAAAACATATAAGAGAAATAACTGTGGTACTGACTACATAATTAGAGATGATTGAAGAGACTAATGCATTTTCCCCAAGAACATCAGTTTAAATTTAAAAACAAATATCCTGTCACATTTGTAACATTTTTTATGTTTACTTTCCATGAAATATCAATCAATATATATTGTTTCTACATCCTGTCTTCTCTTCCAGTCATTTTTTTCCCAGGAATTTTCATCTTCATTTGTACACAATGCAGTGCAGTATCATCCTCAAACACAAATGGAATCTCTTAAGAGTTAATGTGGTATGTTTATTCGTAAGGAAACCTTTTAAAGAAAGCACAGAACAAATGATATTTCATTTCTGATTATATGCCATGAAGTATTCACAGGGCAATCTAAAAGGGGCAATATTTCCTAATTAAAAGTAAGAAAGCTGGTTTGCGCTTGCACTCCAGGCAATTAAATGTAATATTTTGCAGGCATATAATTCCAAGGGAAACAAAACCCAGGAAGTGGCTGTTTGAGTGTCTATTAATTAAAAAATCCAACACTTCACTGGTTGTTCTAGCTGGCCTTTTATACAATCTCTGTAGGTTAGTAATTGAATTAAAGTGTGCACAAAACAATATCAATGAAAGGCTGCTTAAAAGGAGTCAATTTCTGTTCATGGTAATAATTTATTTTTATTTTCATTAATAAAGATGTATAATTCAAATGAGTATATGAATCCAGAATTAAAAAAACATCAATCAAGTACCTGTCATGTGCACNAGCATCATCTTTGTACTCTAGCATTTGGGGACAAAAACTCCAGACCAATATCTAAGAACATAAAGGATCAGCTGTTTTGGCAGTCTTAGACATTTGATTATTTCTATTACCAAATCCTGGTTTAAATTTGACAGTCTTCATCTCATTTTCTCTCTTTATTTTTTCTTGTTTCTTATTTTTTTCCCCTTAGTTAAAAAGCAACAAGTTCAAACAGGGCCAGAGCTAAGGCAATAAGTCTGATTTGTTCAAAATTTTTAGATGGGTGTNTTTTTTTTTAATGATTGCTATCTTGAAAAAAATGAACCAAAAGCATAAATCATTATCAATATAAAGAAAACATTTACTTTGGAGAAATTCTCCTGTAACAGAAAATGGAAAATTCTTGAGGAAAATACTGTTATTTGCTACTCAACCTACAGTTAGCTTTAGACAGAAAGCAACTTCAACTAAACCCTGTGAAACTGCAGAGTACAGAGCCCATAGTCCATTAGTGTAGCTAGATCAATATAAAAGAAAGAAACATGGTCTTCATTTGCTCCAGCACTTTTGAAGATGACCTGCTGAAGATTTATCAGTTTTATATAGGAGCATTTGCTGTCCTCTGAAAAACTGTACAAAGTGAAATACAGTAAGAAGTCTAGGGAAGGAAAGAAGTTTGAAGACATGAGCTAGGAAGAAAAAAAGCAAGGAAAAACCAAGGTGTTTGTCTGATTCGGATGTGGAGGTGGTCAGTAGGCTATTAATTTACAGAAATTTCAAGGATTCAATAAACTCTACACCTCTCCTGGGGAATTCAAAATTATTTCATATTTTCTCTCACCATATATTTATCACTAGACGTATTATCAAAATAGGTAAGAGAACAACACTCAGGATGAACTCCAAGTCATTTTCTGTGAGCATCATCTTTGTACTCTAGCATTTGGGGACAAAAACTCCAGACCAATATCTAAGAACATAAAGGATCAGCTGTTTTGGCAGTCTTAGACATTTGATTATTTCTATTACCAAATCCTGGTTTAAATTTGACAGTCTTCATCTCATTTTCTCTCTTTATTTTTTCTTGTTTCTTATTTTTTTCCCCTTAGTTAAAAAGCAACAAGTTCAAACAGGGCCAGAGCTAAGGCAATAAGTCTGATTTGTTCAAAATTTTTANATAAATAAATACTATTATACAAAATTTTTAGGTTTTAAAAATAATTTTAATAAAAAGCAAATACTCTTTATATGTCAAAATACTCAATGTTAATGAACTCTTTACACAGCGCTTTTAACCGGTACTCTAATATTTAGGTTCATTTCACCATTAAATCTGCTAATAATAGGAAATCAGTGTAGAATGTCTGAAAAACAAGTAAAATGTGATTTAAAAAAAAATCATATTTATTGTGTTGAGATTTTCACTGTAAGAAAGCAATGTAAGTTCTCAATAGTATTGTCATAGGTTTGTGGGTTTGGAATTCTTTAAATATTCTGCAAACAGGATGTGGATAAACTGCTGATAGATGCTGCAAAATAAAATGTATAGATCCCTAGAATTTGAGATAGTCTTGAAATATTCTGTCAGAATAATTCTTCAAAGTGATATTTTTTTACTAAATCAAAGTACTGACTAGCTTTCTCTGTGTGATTACAAGATGAAAATTGTGTTTGAAAGGACTAACCCTCAAGTTCCTGTGGCTGGATAATGAAGTAAACCCTTCTGAAATAAACTTTTAGGAACTATAAAACACATCAGTATTTCTGTGCCTGAAAATAAAAGTGAGACAACATCTCTAACCTCTGTTCAGATCAGTTGGTATGGGATAATCATCCTATCAATGTATGTGAAAACCTCTGCTGTCTTTATACTACAGAAACAGAAATTGGTACTTCATGTCTGGTGTTCATCATGTATGTTCGTGTCCAGTGGTGGCACACACATTCCCAAGTTATCCATGCTGTAAGAATATAATGGAAAATGTACTATTATCACCTCCTTCTGGGAGAAAAATACTACAAATTTTGACTGCTCTGTCTATACAAAAATAACATACTCCAATTATACATACACATGCGGACATACATAGCTGCACACATGCATACTGACACACATACATTTCTTTTAAGAGCATGTCCAAAAACTAGCTTTGCTTACTTCTGTTCTACCTTTGTTTGTGACTGGGTTATTCCTCCAATTTGTGTTTTTATGTAAATCTTCTCCACTGTTTCTCCCTTTTTACTGAGAAAAAGTCCAAACAGAAGCAGCAATCCCACATTAAAATTTATTTGCATCCTTGCTTACTAGTACTACACAAAGATGCTGTAGGTATTCATGTGGCCTGATCCAGTATGAGTTACAGCTGATTGAGTTTTTACCTCTCTTGAACAGTTCTGACAACCCATAACTAAATTATACTTACTGTACAATGATTAATTACAGAAAGTGGGGACTAGGGGACACTTACTGTTTCTTCTTGTTGTTTAGTTTTATCTTGGTTACACTAAAACTAGATGGAAGCTGAATTTTCAGTACTAGTTTACTGGCATTCAAGTGTTTATTCCACCTTGTCATGTAAATAAAATATCTGCTTTCTTAGAGCACTGTGCCACTTAAAAAATATCCATATCATTGATAGACTGCAGAATTACTCTTAAATAGTTTTCTTATCCAGTGAGCGTGTAGAGAATAACAGCTATGAGAGGGAACTATGTATTTTGTAGCTATTATTATGTTTTAAGTACTTTTTCTGACACTTCCCCATGCTACTTGTAAGTTTTTGGGTGGGTTTTTTTGTTTGTTTGGGGGTTTGGGTTTTTTTGAGTGCTTGAGGTTTTTTTTTCCTTTTGCTTTTTCTTGGATTTTAATCATTCCTCTGTAAGGAAGATTTGTCAAGGCTCTTCAGATTTTTAGCTTTTGATACCTTTTGTTTGTTTATTTTGGTTTGGTTTGGTTTGGTTTGGTTTTTTTCACCTGTTTCACAATTCTGAGCAACACCTGCACTATCTGAAAATTTTTGAAATAATTTCGAAAGGAGGTTAATTATGACATCAAACGAGGAGCATGTTAATTTATTTAATCAACTGGCAAGGATAAAAAACACTATCAGTTTTATGCTGCCATAAACAGAGCAAAGATTTAAGTCAATTTAGACTAACAGAGCTCAGAAGTTTTGCTAATTAACATCTACAGGGACAGCAAACTGTGGCTGCAAAAGAGAAACCTGCCTTTCTATGTTCAGGGGGAAAAATATTTCAATATATTTCTAAAAAACATATTTCATTAAACAGCACGTGACATCTTGCTAGGCCTGCAGCAAAATAAGCAACAACATGTCTCTCTGAGTTCTAGGTTCAGCAGTTTTTAGACATCAAAGAACTGCACAAAATTAAAGGTGATAATGTGAAAGAAGGTGCACGTTAGTTTTTAATTACATTAAATTGATTAGAAAGAAACAAGTACTTGACTGAGATCACATTAACTTCAGTGTGTGCAGCAAATAAGCTACTTTGTGAGTGAATCTACCTTTTTTAAGTATAGGAAAGATAATGATATGACAACTAACTCCGGAGTATGTAAGCTAGTGACTGCTCATCCATTTCACTCATTCATTCCATTTCGCAAAGAAAGGTAATTCTCAGGTCTTTGTGAGAAAAAAACATAAAAATCCTCCCAGTCACAGTAAGGAGAAATAAAGTATTCCTTGCTATCATGGACATAAGCTGGAGCTATTTTCTGTCTTTCCATCTGCTCATGAAAGTTGCCTCTGAAAAAAATCTCCTTTTGACTAAAATAGATACTTAAGATTGATGATCTCAACATATGCACAAATANTCTTAGAGATGAGGAACACATAAAGAACCTGGGCAAACAATTTGTGCTTTGTATGCCACAGTTTTTCACACTATTAAATAGCAGAGTAAATACATATTTGCCTTGGGTGGATATTGTGAGTTTTTTTTTTATTTTTTTATTTAATGTCTATACAGGGTACTTTGTCTGGAAAAGAGCAGAACAGTGCAACGTGTGTGTCTGATTATTTAGGTGTTTTTGCCTGATAATCAGTGCATTCCTGGGTCATTGTGATATTTTAGATAAATTAATTTAGAAGTTATTTCAGTGAACCACTGCTGTTTTTCAGATTTACTATGACCAAAAATAGTCTCCCCAATATTCAAGGCAAAAAATAGAGTTTGTATTACACTTTCTGAAATAGACTTTTCATCTCAAAGTAGCCTCAATTTATTGATGAAACAAAAATGTCACTGTTTTCCATTTAATTTGTGAGGCTAGTAAATGCAGACATTTATGTACTGGCATCTCTCTAGACTGACCAGTAAAGAAACTTTAGGTGCAGTCCTCAAAATCTCAGAGTGGAAGCAACTAATCCCATTATTTTTATATTATGATTAGTTATATAATGACAAGAATAATCTATATAACTTCTTTCTCTACTTGGCATAAATTTACTTTTTGAACTGATCAAACACCTCAGGCTTAGCCTTAATGTTTAATCAGTTTGAGCAGCTGTTCATTGCTTCATACTACAAAGCAATAAAATTTAATTGCTTAATTAAACTCAAACCACAGTTGCCTTTTTAACAGGCAGGGGCCTGCCTAGTTTTGGATTCTCAAAGACAATCAGAGAGCAGAAATGACATTGCTCTTCTCTCAAGGATGGTTGATCTAGAAGTGTTATGTAGACACAAGAAAAAGCTGAAGGACTCTTTTGGGAAATGAAGAGTCTTGTTTCTTAATTTTTTTAACCTATTTTATATCAACACAGCTGCTGTACTGACCAGTACACATAAGTTAATTTACTAGTACGTACAAATTAACTGAAAAACTTTGAGGACAGATATTTGAACAGAGTACATTGACTTGTTGTGCTTGATTTATCCTAGTCAAAGTTCTGACCTCATGAGCCTTTTTTATTTCCTGCCATTGGTATTCAACATCAGCAGTTCTAATAAACAGGCACAAATGGATTGTACCTAACAAGCTGCTCTTCAACTCCAGTGCTCTTACATACATATTGAGTGTTTGGTTTATGTGTGAGGGGCTTGGAATTTTCCCTGGAGTTTACCCTTTAAGGGCTCCTGTGATACTGAATGGCTTGGGTGAACTGAAGTGTGGTTACCAGTTTAGCTATCAAGTTGGAAGAAAGAAAAAGAATTTTGTCTCACCTTGTACTACCATAAATGAACCATGTTGAGAACTGCTATGTTTATTTTGAGAGCTGTTAATATTTTTAAAAGAAATAATTGAAAATGTAATCTCGTCTTCTGTATTACATCTGGCTCTTTTAAAAAATAAAATAGTGCATTTGCAGGAATCCCACCTTCTATTTAATATCCAAGTCAAGTCATACTATTAGTATAGGACATCAGATTTGGTTTGATCTTTCAATATTTGAAATATTTTTGGCTTCTACATTATACAATTAAACCATTATAGTTTGTGATAAGACTGATCAGAGCATAGAGAAAGTATCCAAAGGAAAAAAATTTGACTTAAGAAGCATGACCTTAATATAGATAAAACTGTATAGAAAATTTAAATGGTGGATTTGTTGGCCAACTTCTCAATTACCATAACTCAATATGATTTAGTTCATGTCAGTGAAGCATGAATAAACTCAGTTATACTTTACAGTCAAATGAGGTTCTACATGTCTGAAGCACTGCTGTTTTATCTATTGTCACAATACCTCATAATGTGTCACATATTTTTCTGCTTTTTTTTTCCTCAAGAAATTTATGATTCTGAAAGTTCAGGCAGTCAGTTAATAGCATCCTTTAAAGTATGAAGACACCTTAATTTCTTTAAAAATCTGCTCTTATATCATTGACTATAGGGGATGTCTTTGACACAGAAAGAAAGAAAACTGGAATTGCCTACGGAACTAATAAGGTGAAATAAGTCAATACTAGATTTTAAATATGCTTTGGTTTTATTTTATCGTATGAAAATTTGTGGGATTTGTGGAATTTTTTTTTTTATTTCTTGCTAAATATCTGTGCACAGTACTTAAATATGCATGCACATCTAAATAATTGCAAATAATTTTTGACGTATCAATAGATTTTGATCTTGAGGAACATTTTCCATACAAATATATTTCATACTTTTTAAAAGACACATGAAATAAAAAAAAAATTATAATGAAACTACCATCCATTTGCAACTACCCTTCACATAAGGTTCTTCACCCTGCTGATGGTTCAGTTAGATAAGAAAGGTAATCAGAATGCACCTGAAGTTTGATCTGAAGAGGCCAGTAATTTGATACTAAAGCAGGAAAAGCCTTCCCAGAAAAGACAAAAAGGACAATCTTCTATAGAACCTAAACGAAGGACAATCTTCTATATCATCAGTGATCTATGTCAATGTCTTGTGGGGCTTGCCAGCATTTCATAAATTAGTAACTTCATAACATAAAGTTCCTCATGGAATATTTTGAAATATATTTATCTTTTATTAATTGTGGAAATGGATTAAGAATGTAACTGATAATGCCTTGAACTGATGCTTTAATGTTGTTTAAAATGTATGTTTACCCTTCTCCATGTGCCTCCTTCCCTCCCGGGAGGCCATATCTTCCCCTTCCCAGAATCCATGTATACCCCTTCCCAGAATCCATGTATACCCCTTCCCAGAATCCATGTGTACCCCTTCCCAGAATCCATGTGTTCCTTCCCAGAGATCCTTTGCGTCTCTCCAAAATCCCTCCTCAGGGAACAGAGGGGCGTGGTCCACCTTGCTACCTGAAACCTTTCCCCGCCTCTATGTTAATTCCCTTATCCCTGTTGGCCCAAAGCCACAACAATAATCTTTCCCCTCATTGGAGGACTTGAACTCCCTCCAAAGGACTGTAAAAACCCCTGCTTTCTGAATAAAGCTCTCTCCCTCTCTGCTTGCACTCTCTCCAAGCTGTGTGGTGTCTGTGTTCTGAGCCCAGGGCTCAGGCTCCACGTGGCCGGGGGAGGAACCAGGGGGGAGCACCCCTTCCTCTCCTAGATACATGGACTGAAAACCTAACCTAGGAGGTTAAACCACACTGCTGCAACCAGCCCCACATTCAACAAGGCTCATAAAATATCCCAACCGGGATAATTAATTATATTTATTTTTACAAAAACTGTCATTTTTGTATGCTACATTTCATTTCTATTTTTGCAAAAGAATTTCAACTCCTTTGAGACAGTCTCTGATATTTTAATTTCTGGACATCTGAGCTCTTTCTAGCCTTAAAGGTATCAACAATTTTAAATTATTGAGTGTTTTGGTTTTTTTTTACTTCTGAAAATTAGCAATATATCTGACAAATATTTCACTAATATAGAATTGTTACTGTCTACAGTTTCATATTGACTGCGTCAAATTTCACAGAGTAATTGTTGTCATAGATATCCATTAGTGGCAAACTGCATATACACATACACTAGAATTGTTGTCTCAGTACGAAAAGGTTACTGCCTGGGTCTGAAATACAAAGAAAGTCTACCTAGTACAAGATTTATTTTAAGAGAAGAAAGTTGCAACACCTCCCACCCCCAAAATACAACAATCTGGTACCATCTCTTCTATAATGACATTCTTTAGTTCAAGCACAAAGTGCCACAAACATGTTTGTAGACATATAGTCTCTTGGGCTGTGCTTGAGAGGTACTTGAGGAACTCTGTACAGGAGTAAGAAAGAAGAAGCAATTCAAACCACATACTGTGCAGTACAGGGCAGGTGTCATGTAACTCCATTTAAGAATTGGAAAGTCTCTGAAAAGGGTGTTGCAGGAAAACACAGAGGCATGTGGGGCTGCCAAAATGTCACAATATAGGAACTTAGAGTAAGAAAGGAAAACACATTTTGTGTTTAACGGGAATAGTAAGACTATGACAGCAATAATGAAGATATTCTGTGAACATGAATTTTCAGCATGAATTGAAATGGGTGCAAAGTTCACAACTGATATGGCAGAAGAATCCACTCAGAAGCACTACAACATCTATAAATACACTTCAGGACTACAGACTACAGTAATGAATGCATATCTTTCTAATTAGTATTAAAAGGACGTATCTAAAAGTTATGGCAACACAGAAAGAGTGATATATCATCTTCTGCTTCAGTGTCGGGAATACACAAAACAGCTAAAATCAAATTAGAAAGTTGTTTGGTTGTGGGTTTTTTGGTGTTTTTTTGTTTGTTTGTTTGTTTTTGTTTGGTTTTTTGTTTGTTTGTTTTTGGTTTTTTTGTTTGTTTTTTTTGTTTTTTTGTTTTTTTGTTTTTCCCCTTCAAAAAGGAGTTCTGTTATCAACTTTTGACCAGGTTTATTGATTAGTTTTTGGCATTGGAAAGCTAAGATTGAGGACCTTATATGGACCCAGTCTGCATTATGTTCTTGGCAGACATATTAAGGCTATGATGACAGGGAAAACAGATGGACTGCTGACAGCTGGCATTACAATGAGTTGTAGGACCTACATAAATATTGAATACCCAAAGACATTTTTTTCCCTCCTGTGAGATAGTGGAAAACTCCAAGTGTTCTGAAACCAGACATCAACAGAAGTTTCAGAAAATTTCATATAAAGGGTACCTGTTGTCCCAGCTGTGTACCTGTGATAACCTGACTATTCAAACAGTGAGTCTCAATTTTATTCTGTCTGTCTAGTGAAGAGAAAATGTGTTCAACAAATGGAGAGACCATAAATACCTTGTTATGAAACACTCACATGGAATTGGTATGAAGATCCATTGCAGTTCCTACTGAAATCATTGACATTTTGGGAGCTTTAAGCATCAAAAATGTGGTGAGTTTTATGGGTGTCTGAAATACAGACCTCTGTGACTAACTTTAAACAGGCCTTTAGGGAAATTTTTACAGATCCAATCCCTCATTTCTTTAAATAAACATTCAGAACCTCTTCAAGCATCTGAAGTTGTTCAAAAATAGAAATATTACATTAACCAGGAGACCTTGTGAAGAACATGTTCAAAGCACTGAACTCCTACTGTATTTTTGACTGACTTTGCACAGTTAAAATCTTGTATGACAGCTGACTCCCAGAGAAGTATGGCAAATTTCTTTCCAGAGTAAAATTTAATACACTCTTACTAGCAGAATTATTTTCTCTGGCTTCCTACCACACAGTTGATATTAGTAATTAGTTGCTATTAGTAATATCAACTAATACAATATCAAAAAGATTATTAAAATTGATACAAAGTTTGAAAGGGAAATATATTGAAAGAAGTGGACAGGATCTGTAATTGTCAAAATTTCACTTAAAGGGAACCCTTTTTTTTTTCTTTAATTTCATGGATGACTGGAATTTTCAGCCTGAAAATATATCCAATGTTCCATTAAAATTACTTGTCTATAAAGTGTCCATTCCTGTTAAGAGGAACAAATAAGTCTTCACTGTAGTTGATTAAACAAGTAATTCTGATCTGTTCAGAGTCTCATGCTTTTACCTCCAAAGAAGAAAATATGCAATGTTGTCTTTTGAGCAAGGAAAAGTGCAAATTTTTTTGCAGTGGCCTTTCCTTGTAACCTTAGTAAGTTTTCTTTTTCCTTTCTTGTGATGTGCTTTAGCAATAACCCAGAAAAGTAGAAACCCTGTAGACATCTAATAAAATATTGAGCCAGGAGTTGGATTATAATCTTTACAAATATCACTGTATAAATTTAACCAATACCCTAAGTTAATGAGGGCAATGAATCCAATAATTTTATGACAGAGAAATATCTTATCAAGAAATCTACTAATTAGAGCTGTCAAAACATCTTTAAAACTTCTTTTACCAAGCAAGTGAGAATAGTACTATCTTTGCAAGGCTATCACAGCTGCATGGGAAAATATACAGTTTTCATAAAACAAACCAAACAGAGAGATAGGATCTTTTACAAATATATTTCACCTGTGCTTTTGAGGGAAGAAAAGTGGCAATTTAGTAAGAAGAATATTTTTTTTTCTCTAGGAGGGAAATCTGTGCAGTCTGTGAGTCTGACAATACCATCCTCTTGAGTTTTGTCTGTTCAGAGTCTCTCTGTTCATTTTATTGTACTTGGTAGGGGTAGAAATGTTAGGATTACCAGAACAAAAGAAAGACTTTTTTCCCATTAATTTGTTGTCCTTTTTTCAGAAAAATCTTTGAACTTTCAAGTTCAAATTACGTGAACAAATTACCTTGGATTTACACAGTTTAGGGTTATAAATCAGCATATTATTAGGGTTTCTGGATTAAATTCCCACAGGGATACTATGTGACAAAAAAACAAACAAACAAAAGAAAACAAAACAAAACAAAAACAAACAAAAAAACCCAAACAAAAACCAACCAAAAAAAACAAAACAAGAAGTGTTGACTTCTTTTGTACTGAGAATCTAAAAATGTGACTACTACTAAATTGCATGTTGAATTCATAATGGTGATCAAATGCAGGTATTCTTGGAAGAAGAGCAGAGAGAACAGAGGCCCTTCTTTCTATGAAAACTAAAATGTTTTCTATAAACCTAATTTTAGGTAGAACTTGTGCACTGTAAAATCAATACTGTTATGCAGAGATTTAAACATGTATAAGAGAAAAACCTAAGACTGGGAACTTCCTGAGTCACGAAGTGTCTCTTTTTGGTGTGCAGAGCACCTAGTAAAGTTCAACTGCAGGTTTTTACGTAAAAAATCACATCATATGGCATTGTCCAAGCATCATGAATGATGACCTGAAGAATGTAGACAGATAATGGTGGTTAAACCAGAGACTGTATTTTAGTTTTGAATAAGGAAGAGTATGAACATATTTCCACATGTACCAGTGAAAAATTTTGGAGTAAACTTTGCCAAGCTGTAGCCCTGGAAACATATTCCCAATATGTAAAGATGAGCTTTTCTTTTGCACAGAACAGAGGATGCTGCTGCATGCAATATTGTACTTACTTTGCAGAGTTTAATTAGAAACAAATAAACTTTTAAGAAAATAATTTTTTCTTGGTTACCAAGACAGGACATCCTTGTCCTCATTAAACTGCATTCTCAAAGAACTTTGTCTGTGCTGTGGTTTTGCTGTAGCTTTCATCCCAGCTACTGCAATGGTGGTACTCCTCCATTCCTTACAGTACATGTTCTTTAATGTACTTTGGTAGAAGCACAGTGAGAGAAAAAAATAAGCAAAAACTACATAGAACAAGGAGTTATAATTAGCCCCACAAAACACAATAGGAATTGTAATGGTTTGAATCTTTGCAAATATATGTATAGAACAAAAATTTAATGCCTCTTGCCAAAAGAATTTTATATCTATAGAAAACATTTTAAAAGCTAAATTTTACCTGCTGTGAAAATTTCTAATTGCTGATCTGAATAAAATAGCTGCTATATTATAAAAATTTCAGCACAGCTGTTTTACTTCAGAAGTTAGTAACAGTAAGTTAATCAATATAAAACTCCCTGTGCATGTACTTTGGCCACTTAATCTTTTTTTTTTTTTTCTTTCATTGCACTTTATATATTGACTGTATTGTCTGACTTGATAGAAACAGGGCAGAGAGCTCCTGAGGTAAAACTATAGAGCAAGTATTCACTTACACATGCACATTACAACATATTGATTACTATATGTTCTTTGCAAAATCAACAATGTGTACTGTTTCATGCTTTTTTCTCCTTCATCTTTTTTTTTTCCATATGTTCTGAAGACATTTAGCAGCAAACATTAGAGAATACACCATTATTGACATTATAATCAACTTTCTGTTCACTGGTCCCTGTTTCAATCTTGCTGTGCTCTACTACTTTTTCATTTACTTGATACTTTGGAAAGAAAAACTTCAGAAGAGTGGCCCTTACATACATGTGAACTCTTAAGCAGTCATTTTCGAGCCCCAGAAAAAAATTCTTGTTATTGGCATGTCTTTTTCTTTACACTGCTATTTGAATTAGATGATGCCTTCTTCTCCCAGCCCCTCACTTGCATCTTATTTTACAGCTGGGGTGAAAAGGTTAAATCCAGCATGATATCAAGCTAACAATTTTAGAAATATCAGGGGGAAAAAAATTAAATAAAATGGCACCAACAAACCAAAACAACCCATCCTTGAACCTGCTTTGATGGAAACTCATGATGCACAGAAACCCTTGGGGTCAGGCACCAAAAGGGTCAGGGAGTCCCTGCACTGGGCAAGGCAGGGCCCAGTAACCAGGACCCATCCCATCATTTACCCATTTTAACTTGACATCAATTAATTCTGGGGGAAGATCTCAGAATACAAGCTAATTCTTTTGTCCTATAATCTAAAGTTCAGACTTATTAAATGACAACAATTATGAACTTTAATATCAAGTCTATATATTTAATTTCAGGGAAGTACCTATGCTGTTCACAGACATACCAGAGGTAAAGGGAATATCTGCAGGAATATATCAATTTATAATTTATTTTATAAATTAGATATAAAGAATTAATGGAAGAATATGTGAAAGAAATATAGAGGCAGTGGAAGCATAGTAAACATGGAAATAAAATAGGAAAAACTTTTGGCAGAAGATAAAAAGACAGAAGCAATAAAGTAAAAAGTTGAATTGTTCCATGAGAATAAGCTATCTGAACTTCACATTTATGCTTGGTTTGTTTTTTGGTGGGATTTTTCTCTTTTTTGGTTGGTTGGTTTGGGAGGTTTTTTTGTTTGTTGGTTTGGTTTTTTTGTTGTTATTTGTTTTTAATTTTTCTGCAATTAAGTTTATGCTAAATATGAAAGGTAATAAACTCACCCATCCAAAATGCTAGAACATATATGTAGAGAACACGTTGAAGATAATGAAACAAAGTCTGGCAGAGTAGCTAGATATGGGCTTAGGCAGGTGCACTCTCTTACCTTACAGTGTTATCTAGAAGCATCAATAAAGTTTGTAAGCTAAGTAGCTCTACTGATACCAGTGGAACTGTATCATTTTTGACCAATGGACATATTCTGTGGAATAAAGAACCATGCATAAGCCATTTTTAGTACAGTTCTACTACCCATTGCTAGTAATGAAAAACACCTCAACACTTGTACGGCCTGACTGGGTGCTGCTGCAATAGCTCTTCCTTGTATCTATGGAAACATTTTCAAGTTTCCCAACATCTCCTACACAGGAGTCCTGGTAGATTCAGAGTGAAGCAGATTTTCCATGAAACATGATCTAGGGATAATTCAGAAAAAAACCAAAACCAAAACCAAAGCCAAAACCAAACCCCCCCCC